>JAPZPB010000268.1:0-32777 GCA_037952635.1 Bryoglossum gracile | reverse complement strand
GTTGGGTACCACGGATCCCGCCCCGTCTGTTTGGCACCCCCCCCCCCCCCATGAAGCCAGGCATTCGGGAGCTAAGATAGCTAGCTAGCCTCTACCAAACTTTGAGATTTCGATATCAGCTATTAGTAGCCGCCAATAGAAAACAACCTAATGCCGTGGGAAAATCAGTTTCGTTGCGTTTCGCGCGCCAGGCATGAATAAATCCTGCCTTCTTGGTGGCTATAAGATGGAGCTAAGGGAAACGATAAGAAGACTAGAAATCTTGCTAGCCGAGGCCCAAACCTCTGTTGCATATCGTACGCCAGGCATGAAGCATTCGAGCCTTTCAGGTGGAGATTTAGCCAGGCACATCAGCTAAGAGAGATTGAAACAAGACACTAAAACTAGCGGTAAGCCGCCATTGAACGTTGAGAATTTTGAAATTAAAAGCAGCCAATAGAAACAACCAAATGTGTTTCAAAGCTAAAGTTGTTTTCTTGCAGTTTGCACACTAGACGTTTGTTTGATATTCCTGAGTACAGGAGTGTTCTGGAGTCATAGACTTTCAGATTGATCTCGTATTGAGATTTCTCTTTGAAACCTGTTCGCCGGATTTCAGCTCGCATGGATGAGCCACTGAGCCTAACACCAGACCTTTAAAATGTGGACTCGGCTTTTAGTGTGCTTTCAGATAGAGCTAATGCGGCAAATGCGATCATCTACACTTCTTACTCATGCGTCTCATGTTTCTGATTGCCCTTTTGAAGGACTGGGGGAAGTATAGGGAACTATTCCTGTCGCTTGAAACTTTGTTGCACAGCGCGAGCCAGATCTCTAGTAGCCTGCTTTCCAGCCCCCGCATTGCAGGCAACTCATGATGCAACAGTACTATACATATCGTCACCTTTCAGCATCAATCCACCTATAAGAGCGCTAGAAGCTTCTGTAAGTGTATATTAATCTCTTTTGTTGCACATCGACCTCCAGGCAGCTTTTATTTGGAGGCTGATATGTTCTCTGACTTTCTTCTATTAGTTCCTCCCATGCTCATGCCTCAACCCCTATCCCCACCCTTGCTTCAGCCCTGAACCCTAAAAGTCTCCTCGAACGCACCCATTTTATCCTTTGGTATCCTAATGACATGGAACTCCTCCTGTCTCCCATACACCCATTCCCATCTCTTCTCCCCACCAACCCAATAAATATCCTCCTCCTGATAGAAATGCAAGGTCTCGTTTCTCTCTGGGACAAAGCTTTCCGCGTACAACTCTACGCTGTAGTACGTGTGGTCGAGTAATGGTAAATCACCCAGAATGGGTACACCACCTTGCAAATTCGTCATCCCAACTAATGTTCCCGCTGAATGGCCCCAATCACCAATTGGATGGCTGTAGATCATTCCTTCGATGCTTTCATTCCGCATTTGCTCTAGGCTGGATTTCAAGATGGCGTTTCCAGTGAGACCCGGAGTCATGTTTTCAATGAGAATATCTTGCAACCTATTCGCCCTCTTCAACCCATCTTTTAATCCTTTGGGGATGTCTTTCTCCGTTTCTCCAGGATATAGAACATAAGCTAGGTGCTGGGTATCAGTGTTCAGTCCCATAGCCGTGACACCAAAGTCGACGTGTAACATGTCGCCATAGTTAATGATTTGAGGATTGTCGGGGTCAGCAGGGTCGTTGAAGTTTCCCTCCCGGACGATCTCGACGTCGGGTTGGAACCAGGTGGTGTAATTGTGGGCTTGGATTAGCGACCGAAGGTGCCATTCTACGTCCTGTTTCTGTTAGCTTCTCCGCCTTTATCTTCACTTCATAATCAGGGAAAGGGTTCTTACAGTAGTGGTAGTAACCCCCGGCTCAATAACTCGCTCACTAAACCCCTCCTCAATCATCCTCCACGCCGTCTCCATCAACTTCTTATACCACCCGATCCTCCCCTCTACCATCGTCCCCACCAACTCCACCCCCACCATCCTCTCTCTCATAAACCTGTCCGTCCACGCCCCTAATCTCTTCTCCATCTCCTCCATTTCTCCTACATGAAGACCGCCACTGAACGCAATATCCGAGTCTACATTCACCACAATCTTCTTCGGGTCTTGCTTCTTGAGTACCGAGATTAGGGAGGTCCAGACTTCAGGCGTATTGTCGATCCAGCAGTGATAGGAAGGGGTTCCGGGTGCGGGAGAGGCGAGGAAGAGTTGGACGGTGCGTCGGCGGGCAGCGAACTGTTCGGCTTTTTTGAGAGACCAGAAGGCTGTGTCTTCAGAGTGTTCGTGTTGGGTCATCTGTGCTTGTTTAGCATTCAATTTACGATACACTCTCGTGGAAACTTGCGAGCCAGGCGTCAACACTATATTTCTTCAATATATTGGGAATATTCTCAACTCGGTCCTTGAGCCACTCATTTTGAATGATGGCTTGTTCACGTAAAGTGGGAAGAGTGATGTATTTTGGTGATTTTGTGGATTTGGCGAGGATTGAGGGAAGGAGAGTGAGGATTGTGAGGGCAGATATGAGATGCTTAAGAGGTTGAGACATTTCGAATGGCTGATGGGGAGTATGTTGTGGATGAGTGGCTGAAGAGTGGTGAGTGGGGATTGGATGCAATGAGGTTGTGGTCCCCCACTCTTGGCGGGGCCTTCATGTGCGGCTCATTTGATTTCGCCTCCTATTCTCCAGCTGGGCAACAACACACTTCTTAATTGTATTTTTCAAACATTTCTTGATCTTACTGTATCTTACAGCTCTACCCAGTCCACCACATGGATGCAGAGTCGGTGAGATAATTCTAATTGCGCAAACTCAGAGCGCCTTGGAAGCTGGAACAGCAGCATGATGGTCTTCTGCAACCACACGAGGAACTATACACATCCTGCTCCAGATAATGCGCTCACGATGTCTCGCTTTCTCATCCAATTTTCCCTCTAAAATTGACAACTTAGGACATCGCATACAGATCTTTTATATGCTGGGCTATAGACTCGTCCTCTAACTTCCCCTGGAACTTTAATGCTAGCTCTGAAGCGATGACACTTCTCGACGTTCTGTCAGGTGCTTTCTCCGCAATAAATGGAGCCATTGCTTTAGGCCAATTCAATTTCCAACTAGCCGATGCTGATGCTGATACCAGAGCATGCGTTCTTTTGATCGAGCGCGTGAACAAAGATATTAAGGCAGCGGAAAAGCTCTGTCACTTGAAGTACGCTGAAGGGCGAGCACGCCGACAGTCTCGGCGCGCATGCGATGCCATTCGTGATAGCAACAAGACTGAACATGAACTTGGGCTTCTTGTGTCTTTTTTTTTTATACAAAACTCAGGTACTGCTGAAGGGTCGAATTATTTGAGTTATGTCTGAGAAAGCGTCTATCATAAGTTCATAACTCGGGAGCCGGTTGTGTTATTGACATCGGGCTTTGATTTAAGATGTCGCCACGATGGAAAGCCTTCCTTGCCAGGAGAGTCCTCGACTTCCCACTTATCAAGAATTCTGTTTATCGCTGAATAAAATACATGATGCAGCTGGAGGGTCTCTTTTGGGGGACGAGCTACATAGGGCCGTCATTCTAACAGAGTCCAGAGTTTGCTATTGGAGGGGGCTGAGGATACGAGAAAGGAGAGGAGAGGGATGTTAGGAACCGATGCGGAAAGTGGGGTCATTTTAGAGCGTTGGAGTACAGTTAAGGATTCGATTTATCGCATAAAGTTCAAGGAGTTCTAACGGAGAATTTTAACAGGAAGCTGTAATTTACCCGAGCGAGGGGAGGTGGTTGTATTAAGAGAAGCACAGCAAGTCGAGTAGTTGTGCAAGCAGACTATACAGTAGAGTTCAGAACCTACACTTGTAAAGAAGAAGCTTGCTTCCAGTCTCCAAACTGGCATTCTCACCACTTCCACAATTCCCCTTCCCGGAGTGGCAACTTTCCAAAGTGCGAGGTGAAGAAAAAGTTCCCCTAACTGGGCCCTGACTTGAGTCAACGCTATACTAATGTATCGAGGCTAAGTGTCCGTACCGAGTGGCTCTGTGTAACTACAATGTGCAGCAAATACTAGTTGTGGTTAGAGATAAAGTCTGGGACCAAATGAGTAAGCCAAGGTGAAGGGTTCAAGGAGAGGTAGTTAAGTGAACTTCTCCTTTAAATTCACTGTGTAAGTCCCAAGAACCCGACGAGCTTTCTCAATCGATACGAAGATAGCTGAATAATTGAAACTCCTTTTGCTATCGCTTTATTGTTGACTTCTCGGCTAACCGTAGGCTGATGGAACCCGAATCGGTAGCGATTTGAAGCTGGATATGAGACGAGAACATGAATGACAGCATGTGGGTAACGTCCAAGCAGCCAGCTCATGAAAAGTACGACATGCAACAAAACTCTTGAGTTGCATGAAAATGAGAGGTGATTGGTTGGTCACATGATGGGCCACATTCTAGTCCCAAGTGTTGCAGTTGGTGAATTTGAAAGTCAAGGTTGGTAAAATGTGTTATAGTTATCAACCCCCTGATTACTCCACGATACACAATGGCTTGTTAGAATAAATGAGGGTTTAAGCTCTTTCTGTGTTGTGGGGAGGTTGAATAGAGGGCGAGTGGCAAGCGAATAGCCACCGGCTAGTTACGAAATCTGTAGCGGTTAAATGTTCAAAAGCCAACTAACTGGTAGAGAACAAGTCATCAACTCGAAGGAGGGGTGCGACATGCAACAAAACCTTTTAGGCTTCCTAATTGGGAAGAAATCCCGGGGAATGATTGGTGGCTGTCACATGATATGCTGGTCCCCCAGCTGCCATCTGTTGACTTTCTCTAAACCTCTGGCTTTGTATGTAAAAGATTTCTAGTCATCCCATTCTCTTTCATGTGTCGTATAACTTCATCATTCGTAACCCCTCATTAGTCCTTCCGCCTCCTGTCCGGCCTCCCCGCCTCTCTGACTCAACTCCTCACCTCCACCAGTCTTCTTCAATAACCCGGCCATCCTCACTGCATCGTTTCTTCCTTTGTCTGCATCGACCATCCACATAAGCGGCGCAGGCAGCGCAATCAACACCGCCAGAAAAATAAAAGCTGGCCTAATATGCCCTGTATAATCAACAATCATCCCCACCACCGCCGGTCCCACCGCCGAACTCCCTTTATCCGTAATCGCATACAGCGCATAAAACGCCGCCTCACTACCAGGCGGAATCAGAAGTCCGTAAAACGAACGACAGTAAGCTGATAGACCGCCCATTACGAAGCCGTGGATGAAGCCTAGGGGGTAGATCTCCCAGGCTTTCTGGAGACCACCAACGCCCAGGGAGCGAATGAAGGGGAGGTAGCCGAGGAGACCGTACAGAGGGATAATTTCCATAAGCAGGATGCAGGCGACTATTGTGCGGTTGGTGCGCCAGCCAAATCGTCTGGAGATTAGGCGCCAGATGAAAGCGCCCGCGATCCCGGAGGACGTGGCAGTTATGGAGAGGAGAGCGATTGCTACGGTCCCCATTCTTAACTCAGTTCTGGCAAAGAGAATCGCGGTCCCGGAAACGGTGGCGATGGCGTCGGAGAGGAGAAACCAAGCGATGAGGAAAATGATGACTTGTCGCAGCTTGATGGCGATTTTGAGGGTCCGGAAGAGGGAAGTCCAGGCGAAGGAGATGTAGGCTAGGCAGGAGCGGATTTTTCCGCCAGAGGAGATGATGCGGAGGGGTGGGCCAGGGCGGGCGCGGAGCCAGAGGGCGGAGGGGATGGTAAATGCGGACCACCAGATTCCTACCATGAGGAGGACAAGGCGGAGGGGGAGGGTGGAGGAGACGTTGAGTTTGGACATTGCGAAGAGGAGGAGGATGCTGAGGATTTGGACGAATACTGCGGCGATGTACCCGATGCCAACACCTTTGGATGAGATTTGGGTTGAGAGTTTCAGAGCAGATGAATCGGAAGTACTTGTGGGTGAGGGGTAGTTGTCATCATATTCTGGATCACCATGACCTTCTGGTGACATGGGGTCCAGAGCATGGTCGCCGTTCTTGGTGTCACCCTGAGCTTGTGGATGGTTGGCGACGAGAAGGGGTAAGAAGCTGTTCAGAATGACGAACGAAGATCCTAAACAGGTTACTCCGGTCACAGCCAGAAGGGATCCAAGCAAGAAAGCTTCTGGGATGATGGTGATGAAAAGCATTGAGGAGATGGCACCCGTGAAGCCAAATCCAAGGAGGAACTTCTTCCGGTAGGAACCTGAATGGTGTGAGAAGTTGAGTTTTATGAAAAATTATGATATAAAGCACTTACCGTGATCGGCAATAGAACCAAATAAGACCAAAGCAAGAGCTTGGACGAAGACAGCTATCGAAAACGTATACATGGCGAAGCTCGAGGTGGTGATCTCGGCTCCGAAGACTTTGACCACACATTGATTGTTATCTTTCTCCGCAGCTCTCCTCATAAGATGCGCTGCTATAGCTGTCCCGTTTTCCACAACCTTCTTGGCCATACAAGAAGTGCTTTTGTCAGACCAAAGCACTCCCCGCTCCCGAGCAAGCTGCTCCAATGTAACGGGGAGGAATGACCCTAAAAATGTTCGATTAAATAAGGAACAGACAAATTTGAGAGTGGAATCATACCAACACCACATACAGCGAATACTTCAGCTGCTAGACCATAACCATAGAAACCCCTTAGCTCCCGGGTAGTGGTCGGCGAGAGATCTTCGCCCTCATATCGGGGTGCCCTCCGGCGTTGTTTCGGAATGGGATCATCGTCATCCATAAGTTCTAGTTGGCTGTAATCACCGGTATACTTGAGTCTATCGTTGAGAATATATCACTAATGAAGAAGAGATTGAAAGATAAACGGCGATTTTCTTCTTCTTTTGGAATCTCGGAGCTAGTGCATTACTTCGGCTCACCGGCATGATGGTATCACCTTGAAAGATGGGATACGAGGGGGATGTACTAAATAACAGAAAATTCCACTTCAAGCATGCATAAAATAAAAAAATCAGAGTTCAATTTGAAAACACCAAAGGTCAAGAATAAATGTTAGTTGAATGAAGGTGTCGATGATTGGGTAGTTGGAAGATGGCAACAAAGGCGGCAGAATCGCCAAAAGAGGAAAAGCTTGAAATACAGGAAATTCTGACTTCCTTTAATAAGAAAAAGCGGGATTACATTTTGTAAAGTCTAAATAGCAGTAACCAAGTACCAGGATTTACGCTGCATGGTATTTAGGATCGATTTTCCTGAAGAAGAGTGAGGCCGGGAGTTAGGGCTCAGTCAATGCGCTTGCTCTTACTCGTGATACCCCCCCAATGCCTAAAATCAGAAGTCAATTCGTTATCATATCTATATCTCAACTGGTTAACCGAGGGCATCTATCTAAACATTATCTTGCCCTACTTTACGTAACATTCTGCTTTTCTAAACAAGACCTCAGAATAATGAGTAAACTCGTTGCGACGAGCCTCGGTAACTTTCCCCCTCTTTACGCCAACTACAACTACATGCTATGATTCTGCAAGTCTAATGATCAAAACCACTCTTGTATCTGGGCTTTTCCTGCATTGTTTAATCGCCAGGTATTTCCCCTTGCTCTTGGTGTTTACTGATCGCTGTCACTTCAAGCACGGGAAGCAGTTTGCTTATAAATTGCTTACGTAGTGTGCCAATCAGCGAATAGTTCAGTTGTCGCATTTAGCATTAAAGTCCGATGCTGAATAAAAGTAGACTTGTTGACTGTAATCATTTACCTGCAAGATTAAATGATACTTGAAGGCGTAAATGAGCTGGATGTATAAGAAGCTCTGCTACCTGGTGAATTATTGTTCTGTATTTTGAACTCAGCTCTCTCACCTCCGTCCTTACTTCAACAGCTGTTCTATCCTGGCTCTGTTAATTATTTTTCTAACTCGGTTGTCCTGAAACTGATATCAAATTTACCAAGAAACTGTTCAAAAATGGCAATTGCACAAAGCAACGGGCAGACAGTCCTCATCACCGGTATCAATGGCTACATCGCTAGTGTCCTCGGACTCGCTCTCCTTGAGAAAGGCTACTCCCTTCGTGGCACCTCTCGCCGAGCAGCCAGCGCCGAACCTCTGCTGAAAGGAGCATATGCAGAATATGCAGACCGAGTAGAGATGTACGAAGTCCCCGACATGACCGTCGACGGAGCATTTGATGAAGCCGCAAAAGGTACACTCCCCCTTCCCTTCCATTTAAACCTATCACCTGCTAACACCACTACCAGGCGTCACAGGAATCTTCCACACCGCCTCTCCCATCGATTTCTCCATCACCACGTACGAACAAATGGTCCTTCCCGCCGTCGCCGGTAGCCTTACACTTCTAAACTCAGCCCTGAAATCCGGTCCCCAACTGAAAACCGTAGTCATCACTTCCTCAACCGTCGCCGCGACCAACCCAAAAGAAGGCACTTACACCTTCACCGAATCTGACTGGGCCAGCGCCGCCCTTGAAAAAGCCGAAGCCGAACGCTCTGTCGGCGGCACCCCCGCCGGAATCCTGTATGCTGCCTCGAAGACAGCTTCTGATCGCGCAGTCTGGAAGTTTCGCTCTGAGCAGAAGCCTAGCTTCAAAATAGCGACGATCAACCCAAGTGTGGTTATAGGGCCGCCAGTTATGTTACCAAGGGTAGGAGAAAAGTTGAATGAGACGTTGAGGCCGATTTGGGATGTTTTCAGTGGGAAGGCGACGAGCATCCCGTCGAATATCGGGACGGGAAGTTTTGTCGACGTGAGGGATGTGGCTTTTATGCATATCTGGGCTTTCGAGAACGGCGATGTGGCTGATGGAGAAAGATTCCTTGCTTGTCAGGGTTTTGGACCGATGCAGGCGGTTGCTGATGTGTTGCGGGAGCAGTATGACGGGACTGAGATTGGAAAGAAGATTTCGGTTGGGGAGCCGGGGAAGGGGTATATTGGGTATAATAAGGAGACAGGTAAGGTGGATAGGGTGGAATATTTGCCCGAGGGGGGAAAGGTCAGTGGGAAGAAGGCTGAGAGGGTCATGGGAATTAAGTATAGAGACTTTCCGACGAGTGTTAGGGATACAGCGAAGGCTTTTGAAGCTATTCTTTAGGGGGGCAAATAGAACCAAACGGATTAAATGAAAGAGCAGGTATATATGACATGAAAGAATGAACGATAAATCATGCTATGTTCACATACCTAAATCTCCACTTGAAGATTTCGGACTCGTTCAAAGATTCGGACGTCTTTTAGGTAAGAGGTACAGATATTCGGGAAAATAAGAGAGCATGAAGATAAACTTGAAGTTTGCTAGAGCTTTTGGTAGACTCGAAGCACAGATCAAATGATGAGAAAGACACCCAGATATTGAGAGAAACAACGTTGAAAGAAGCAAGAAACTTTACAATTTGGGGAAGGGTTTTGAGAACTGCACACCTAGCACTGACATTCGGCACTCCCGGCCACCGTACACCATCAACCTCGTCCATCAGCTGCCCTCCTCAATTCAAACTCCCCAAAGCCCAGCGCATTTGCGCAATCGATCTCAACATGGTACTCTCCTTTATCTTGATCCAAAACCGGCAGTAAGTGTCTGCGAGCCAGAATCGAAGCCCCGGGCGGGAAACGTAGAGCCGGAAATAGGCTAGAATTAGGACGACTCTGACGATGATTATGAATAGAGGCAAAACCCGACTTGCGAAATGGTACGCTCCTTACAATGACGAAGAGAAGATTAAGTTAAAGGGCGAGGTACATTTTCTTTCCATTTCCTTTTCCTGTTCCCTGTCACCCTCAACCCCCCCTTCACGCCTCCACATCTCTCACTCATATCTCCCAACCTCAAAAACCATCCCACATCACCCCTCCTCCCACCAGTCTCTGACAGCCCTCGAGGTACACCGCCTTGTAGCCCCTCGCGACCAAAAATACCAATCCAACTTCGTTGAGTTCCGCAACAACAAGATCGTCTACCGCCGCTACGCGGGTCTCTTCTTCTGCGCCTGTGTTGACGCCAATGATAACGAGCTCGCGTACTTGGAGGCGATACACTTTTTTGTTGAGGTGCTGGATAGTTTCTTTGGGAACGTGTGCGAATTGGATTTGGTTTTTAATTTTTACAAGGTGCGTGGAGTTCTTGTTCTTGAAACGGGGGAGAGGGATGTTGAGAAGGAGAAGGGGGCTCTTGGGAGATAAGGGGTTTGAAAAGAGCAGGGTTCTCGGAATCTTGGGTAGCGGTAGACGAATGCTAGGACTTGAGCTATTGGAGAGCAAGAATCAGATAGCTTGGTGGTGGCATAGGGAGACGAGCTTGGGGAATTTGAGCTTGTGTGGTTGCTAATAGTACCCCTTATAGGTCTACGCTATCCTCGACGAAGTCTTCCTGGCTGGCGAGATCGAAGAAACGAGCAAGCAAGTGGTCCTTACACGATTAGAACATCTCGATAAGTTAGAGTAATCGTATAAAATGAAAAACTGCATTGCATGGAGTTAAGGGCTGGAGTTTGGGGCTTGGGTGTTTATTGGGCTCTAAAATAATGGTACAATTCTCATTACTGGGTGTTGTCTAGCTCTGTCAATATGTTGAGAGGAGGATAGCCCCCAAGTTAGAGATGGCAAGCCTCCTAAGTGGATTTGATTATTCCTCTGAAAAATCTGCTAATGATGGATCCGGAGATGACTCTAAGGTGATGTCCATTTTTCCATTATGTTTTTTTAAAAGTGAAGTCTGCGGCACCTATTCCTGATAAATTCTTTCCGTCGTTCTGGCGTCCTTCCGAATTTCATCATCTGTTGATCATCTAAGTCATGTTGATACTTGAGCTTGATGGAATTTCCTGGAACCGGGTGAGTCTGGACCCAAAATTGAGCATTTGGTCTCGCCCAGATGTTCAGGTTTCGATGAGCCATCAAATTGCATTGGATATTCAAAGCTTCCTGAAAGTTCGGGCTTGCCCTGGCCACGGGCTCAAGAAGGAACTATTCACCAGCGAGACTTGAATACATGGGCAGAGTCTTTTAAATATTGCATCTCAGGCAAGCGACCAGCGACGCTACCCATCTGGATTCTGACTGTAAAGCCTCCATGATCCAGCAAATCAACGTTCCTTGCACGGAACCTAAATAGCAATTTCTTCTTCTACATCCCTCACTCTTTGTTCTTGGAAGCCTCAACCGGCGAGTTCCTCTCGCTACTCTCAGCCGGATGCATTCTCAATGGATTACACCCCAGAACCAAGCCCCTTGCCTGCACGCCCTTCTTCATCTCTGTCTTCTCCTCCTTTCCTCTTAACCTCTCCATCAACGTATTCCACGTCTCTCCAGGCTTCTTCGCGACCTCATCACAAGCTCCGTCCGACTGGCTACCTATATAAATCTCGTCTGGGCTGGATGCTGTGTCAGTAGATCCTGCAAGATATATACTGGGGGGTCTCTACTTGACAACTATCTCCGCCTCCTCCATCACCCCAATTTCGACAGCCTCCCACATGTCTAGTGCGCTGAGACGGCTGATGGTGTGTATTTGCTCAGACATTGAGGGGTGGCGTCGCAGAAGGCGGCGGACGAAGGTGCAGTATGTCTTTTGCGAGATCTCACTTTCTTGCTCGGATGCGATGTTCGACTCATCGGCGAGACTGAGATCGCTGGTGAAGTCTTCTTCGGTTGACATAGTTGTAGGCGTGGGTGTTGGGGCTGCGAAGTCGCGGAAGGTGTATTTGGGGACTGGGTACGAGGTGTAGATCACGGGTTTAGGAGGGCGCACTTTTGGTCGGGCTGCGGCGTCGGGTGAGAGTTCACCTTCTTCGGAGGCACCGCTTGAAGGGAGAATTTCACTTTTCGGGGAGCTTGGTGGATGAGAAGTATTGTCAGATCTTGGGAGTGCAGGTGGTAATGAAGTACGATATCTCGTAGTCTTGTTGACGATGGAGTGGTGAGTTGTAGTGGGGCTCGCAGGTTCAACTTGAAGGTGAGCACGTCTTGAAGACTTTGGCTTAGCAGTCCTCCTCAACTTCGATATCTTGTCACTTTCATTATTCGCAGTTCTCTTTCTCTTACCCTTGCCGCTCTCTGCATATTTTTGGCGAACTGAGAATTGCGTAGCCTCTAAAGAGTTCTCTACAGAAAGGCTCATAGGATTACCACCAATGGAAACTAATCTCTTCCTATCCTCATTCATATCGACAACCTCAGAACTGTAGGGAGGCAATGCGATATATGACTCTAGAGCTTGAGTTCTTGCTCTTTTGCGGTCAAATCTTGATGATGCGCTGCTAATGATGCTTTCGAAGTCGACAGATTCATCATTTTCATGGACTCGTTTACGAAGAGCCAAAATATTTACCAACTGCTCCCGCTTGCTGATTTCCCTTTTAGGATTCGGAATCCCACTGATCTCGTCATTCCGTATATTCATGCTCTCATCAGGCAAGTTGCTCCTGGTACGGTATTCCCTGCGAGATTCTCGAGGTGGTAAATCAGGCCAGAAGTCATTGACCCAGCGATCATGTCTGCGTGAGGCAGAAGTTCGAATGGAGTCGGAAGTCGCTGTTTGAATTCCATTTTGTTTCCTTTTTTGGAGAATGGAGAATGGATCTGGATTCACGGGACACAGTGACTTCCAATGCTTCCCGACCGTTCTGCAAACTTCACATTTGTAATCCCAGGGAGGCGGCCTGTCGTAAGAGGGATCGAAGTTGGTGGGACAGGCTTGTAGGTGGTGACCTAGATTCGAGTTAGTGTCCTATATCTCGGACGAAGGCTATCAATGCGGAAATTCTCAATGGACCGCTTAAGATGAGTCGGATCTAATCCGAACGATTGGATTGAGCTTCTGACAGGCACATGTAACTTCAGACTACCTGACTTCCGATAAACAAACGTTAAGGAAATCCCAAGAGTGATCCTCCAAACCTCACCTAGCCTAAACGCCACTGACAGTGCCATCGCTACAAGATTGCCAGGCCATTGAGTCTCGCAAGTGACAGCTCAGAGGCAAGCCAGAAATTCAACTGCCATATGGAGATCAACATACCTTTCATTCCACACCGATGACAAGTATAACTAGCCGGCGGCTTCCCATCAAAAACCCCGTCACCCCTCCTCGGCCTCTTCAGTGACCAGCTGTCCCATGCAACACAACTTTCTCCATCCCTTTCTACCATTATTCCCTTATATCCATCCGATTGATTCAAATGGCTTTTCATTTCCCAATCCGCCTGCCCTCTCCCATAGAATTCCATCCCAACCTCCTGCCCCTCTCCCTACCAAAAGGCAGTCTCGGCCCCCTCACTGCCCTCCAAACGGCCTCAGCCGAGACGCTAAAGCTTTTGAAGAGAGGAATCAGCGTTGGGAGGCAAAAGACCAGTCGCTGGTTTGGGGCGTCGGATACAAGGAGTGGACGTACAGCTAGCGGCGGTAGAAGAAGGTAGTTGATGAAGAGGGAGAGGGAGTAGTTTTCCAAGACAGGGAGACGAGGGAGGTAGTTAGAATGGCGGATTCAGTTTAAAAGCCTTTGGCGAAGGCGGGGGCTGCGGTGTAGGAGGGATGAGGGGGATAGTCTAGAAAAAAGAAAGGCGGGCGACGGAGGGCTCTACCAAAATCTCTCCAGGACTTGAAGCCAGTGACTAGCCCAGTTCCATCCGCATCCAAGTTACTTGGGTGGCAGCTCCCTTCACACCTACAATTGTATCTTTGAGATCAGAGCGAGAGGTATGGAGAACATGGGATCTGTCTGAAAGGTCGGTGACAAACGCAAACTCCAAGAGTTCCGTGCTTTGCTTCTAGAAACAACACAACGGCTACCTGCAAGCTGCTTTGCCATACGGACCCCGCCATAGGTAAATCTGGTGGGGCAAATAAAAGGAGATAGGCAACAGTAGCGGAGATCCTTGAAATCGGTAACAGACCTTGAAGTTTTTGCCTTTAGGTTTGCTTAACATCACTATCGGGTTTAGAGGAACTCTTACCCCAGCTAAAGGACTTGCTATGATATCTAATTCAGCATTGCGTCTGAACACCTCAGAGAGAAAACCGTTGAAAACAATTCTGCTTTCTAATTTCAGCTTGGGACCCTTTTTTACTAAAGGTTTTGTTGGTGGGTTGAAGGGGCTCGTTTCAATGTTTTCAAGCGAGGCAAACATCAAGCGAAAAGGGGGATGCAGATTTCAGGGCTTTCCCGAGAAAATAACAAGAGAAGGAACGGTGGAGACACCATGCCTCCAGAATGTCCATCTATTATTCTATGAGACGACTCCATTTGCTTGCGCTTCCTTTTTCTCTTCCACTGCACCATTGACCTTTCCAGCCTCAGCATGAGTCTGCCCAAGAACCTCTGCAACTTCTTTGAGAAATCTAGTAACCTCAGCATCTGTCCCAACTGTAATTCTAAGACATCCAAGACACCCATGCTCCTTTCCTCGAAACCTCACTACGACACCTCTGCTCTCGGCCAACTGCTCATAAACCCCCAGCGCAGTAACATTATCAGGCTTCCCTGCTGCATCCGCAAGTTCCACCAACAGAAAGTTACTCGCTTCCCCGCCTCTAAATCTCCCAATTCCCTTAATCTTCGGCAGCTCCTTCAATAGTCTCTCTCTCTGGGTCACGATGTTCGCCGTGTTTCTCTTCATCACACTGAGTCCAGCTCCCTGCAATGCTTGGCAAGCAATCGCACTTGTCGGTACACTAATGTTGTATGGTGCCTTTAAGTTATTCAGTATCGTTGCGATCGGTGGCGATGTAAATGCAGCTCCCAACCGAATTCCAGCCAATCCAAACGCTTTCGACAGCGTCTGCATAACCACCAAGTTCGGCCACTCAGCTACCCATTCCGCAAGCGACGTTCCCTCCGGCGCAAAGTCAATATATGCTTCGTCCAAAACTACGACTCCGTTCCAAGTCGGGTGTTCAAGCACTGCCTTGACATCCCCCTTCGCAATTAATGACCCGGTCGGATTTCCAGGGGAGCAGATGTATACTAGCTTGATATTGGCTCCTTCGGAAGAAGAGAGAGCAGATATGATGGCTGGTACGTCGATGCCAAATCCTGGCGCTGGTAGGAGAGGCACCTTAACAAGACCAACGTCGTTTACTTGTGCTGATACGGAGTACATGCCATAAGTCGGCGGACAGACGAGGATCTTGTCTTTACCAGGGACGCAGAAGCAGCGGAGCAAGGCATCAATCGCTTCATCGCTTCCTACGCCCACAAATAGGTTCTCTGGGGTTATATTCTTGGGCGTATGGACGTGGGTATTGCGGAGGTTGCACAGCAGCTGTTTGAGCTCGTGTTGGTGGGGGTCTGGGTATCTGTGGAGGCCGAGAAAATCGATTGATGGCTCATTAGAGTCTGAAGATGGTTTTGGGAGCTTATCGAGGGGGAGTGAGGGGCCGTAGGCGTTCTCGTTGGCGTCGAGGAGGATGTTGGTCCCGTCATCTTTGTAGTCACTGTTGGGCAATGAGTCAAGCTTACGGATTTGATATTGGAGCTTCTTACTCTCTTGCACACCGGTAAGGCTCCAGTGCGAGTATATTTGAGCGGGCGCATGTCTGTAAATTGAATGGGGACTTCATATTTCGTAATTGGGCAGTTGAGGTTGAGCAATTGCTGAAGGATGGCGGGGTAGCGGGGTGTATATTTATTTTCCTTCAAGTCCAAAATCGCTCGTACTCGTACCGACCCGCAAATCAGAATTTGCTTTGTCATCCTTCGGAAAGAAGTTCACCTATCTAACTCCTGACTTATCACTCTTGCATCGTCGGGAATCTTCAACTTCAATACTTATCAGCTTCAAATGCAGGAGTTATTAGAGTTGAAATCAGGTTTGGTACTCCAGCGAGTCTCAGGTCCTCTAAATCTCTGCACCATGATGCATCCTACCTAGTGAAGTCGATTCGTGACAATTCCTTATTACTAAAAATCTTTAAACCATTTTCTCCTAACCTAAGCTCGATTAGACAAGCTTATACCTCTTTTTTGATATAACAAGAAGCTAGCTGCAAGCAGCTTGCAATTTGGTTCTGCGGATTGAGGCTTACAAGCGGCTAATATAATTATCTTTAACTAACTGGCATATCAATCTAAATATCTAATAACTGACTAACGGACTAATATCTCAGCTGCCTTATTGACCAGTCTGTGAACCATCCTTTCTGGCACTAGACTACTAGCTGATCAGCGTATTGTACATACAAGCTTATCTTTTGCTCGCAGCCGTCCTCCTTCTCGTTGTCCGCACTCATAAATGCGTTGATCTGGCATTCAATACTGTAACAGCAAATCAAGAAAGCTTCCATATAATACCAGAGGCAAAGGGCAAGCCTCGTGATATCACGGCCCTCTCATCAAACACCATAGAATTAATGCAGAAGAAAGCGACTCAACATCCGAGAAGGATATAAAATTGGTTAAAATAAGCAGCGGGCGGCTTCAAGTTCTTTTTAGAACTATAATCGAAATAAAGCAAAGGAAAGAAAATAATACGGGCTAAGATTACGATCCAAAATACGTCTCATTCCAACTCTGCAACAAACCATCCAACCACCCGAGCAACTGCCCCCTCAACCCCGCCGGCGACAAATGCCCCGTGCAAATAAATTGCGCCCCCCCTGTATTAACTATCAACCAGATCTTCTCACTGATACCCTGAGGCAAAGCATAAGCATCCATAGTCCCCACGACCAAAATCAGCACCAACATTGTCAGCCCAAAAATCATAGTGAACCACGGTCTCTTCAACTGCACAACCCACCAGCTGCGATGAAGATTCACGAACGATAGAATGAGAGCATCGACACCTTCAATGCATACCGCGAGTAACAGAGTGACCTTGGTCACCGTAAGCCATGCATGCTGCCGAGCGCCTGGGAGCTCAATACATCCGATGCCTTTGTGAAAATCTCTAGTCACAGGATGGAAATTGCAGTCGAGGTCTAGTTCCGAGATACCGAAAAGCCCAAACATAGGTGAACACCAGGAGGCTGTGATGGGTTCGGATGGCTGACGGAAGGACATAACGAGTCCGGCAACTTGGAGACCGAAGATGGCGAGGAAAAGGAGGGAAGAGGCGATGATGACGAAGCCTACAAAGAGTGGATGGGAATCGTGGGCTTGGGGATTCGGGCATGCGTTGGTGTTTTGGCCTTGGCCTGGGACAAGGGGTTGGGAGGCAAGTGGAATGGGTTCTAGTTAAATGTGAGTGAGTATTTCGATTACATGAAGCTTCGGCCAGAGAGACATACGTGCTTTTGGATGGTGAAAGACCCCTTTCAGTTCTCTCATCCAGTTTGGATGCACTGCTCTGACCAAGACCACAAGTTGCAGCATAGCTCCAGCGTCAATGACCAGTGTCATCGGAGACCACACCAACACGTGTTCTGGAGCCAGTTTTGTAGCCGTATAACCTTGAGCAACGATTGCCACGTTGAAGATAGCAAGGACGATTGAGAGAGTTTGAACATCCTCCCAGCGTGCTACTCGGGCGACTATCACTGGTAAGTGGATGATGATCTGGAGTACTGCAAATAGCCACGGCAGAAGAGCACCGCCGACGTCAGGTCGAAGGTAGGATGCTTCGCAGGTTCTATTTTGTGCAAGTGTGTCCGAGACTTGCCACCACTCTAGTCCAGGGCTAATAGTCGTATTCGCGGGGATTTCGCACGACATAGTTGGGCCTTCAGAAGTTCGAATTTGGTCTGTTGGATTAGCCAGGTGTATCTTTTCAAAGAGATACAGTGCTTGACGAACAACTCACTCGCAAGGATAGAGTAAAATGTATTTCCCCAAAATACTTATGTGTACTCAGTTGGCTCTTGTTAAATTGAGCGAGGCTCAAGAATCATCCGAGGCTGCGAACAAATCGGAAATCAATAAACGGCTTACAGCCTTACAGATGCCGCCTTTCCTGAGGACAGACAAAGCGGGCTTTTCGTCTCTTCAAATAGTCGCAATATCCTCATGAGCCTCTTTTTCAGACACTGGCCCCTCGTATTATTTTCAAGGTATCCAACAGGAGGTGAAAGTATGCGACAAAATGAATGCACTCACGGGATTGCGACTTAGTGACTCGACTGAAGAAACAGGCAACCACCCAAGACAATGTCTGGGAATTTCCTCGAGTTTCAGCGGGTACAGCCCGCTTCATGATCCTGATGGGCTGCCTGAAGCCTCATGCGAAGGAATTGCCACGACACAATTTTCAATTGGGAGCATGAGGCTGCTGTGGACGGAAAGCGACAAATAATGATGGGGCGGGGCAACTTCCGGGGGCGCATGGCGAAGGAAAAGAAAGGAAATACGGTAAGATCTTACAGTACATGCCTTGGGCTATTCCTGGCGCTGCAAGGTACCGGTAACGAGGATGAGACAGAAGAAGTGAGATACGATAAGCTGAGCATCCAACCGTCCTTCGCTTATCCACAGTCATATCCCCTGACAGCTCCCTTTTCCCCTTCTCAACGCCCAGGAGAAGAGGCGTTCTCTGTTCCAGCTACGTTCTTAACACCCTTTCCTACACGCAATCACAAACTAGCATTGCTTGCTGGTTTTGGGTAAAGTTCCATCTCAACACCTTACCTTACCTATTAGAAGAATACTAATTTTCAACAGCCCTCTCGCTCGCATATGCGGCGGAAATGGTGGTCTTAGTCTCAACTGGTCTATTAAACATCCCAACCGTGGAGTCTTCACTGAAAATTTACTTCCATCTTCAGTAAAATATTGCGCCTCATGCTTAGATAAGACCAAGTTCAATCCGAGAATGTTATGTTCACACAAGAAGCCGAAGCAACACAAGATCCCGGACAGCCGACTATACGAAGAGAGAGAGAGTTCTTCGGATTTGACTTCTGAGTCCAGTTTTTAGCTTGGTCACTTCTATAAGAGCTGGTAACAAGAGCTTGAAGGGGTTGGGAAATGAAGGAGTACTGAATCTAAATATAAACCGAAATAAGTTTGCTATTTTTGAACGGCCGAAGCAGATTGTTTCATTTTTGGACAGTTTAAAAGAATATTCTCATTGTGTAGTCAAATCTGAGAAGTCCTAAAGCACTATAATTATTATTCTCTTCAATTGTAATTGAAAATCCTAAAAACTGTTGTTCCAACCTTCTTGATGCTCCGTAGGTTCACAAATTTAGAAGCTGAACGGTGAGAGCATTGAAGTTGAGATCGAGATCAACAACATAAAATAGAAATAAAAATGTTCTCATTACGACGCCCGCGCAATCAAGTACAATCGATGTCATAAAAAACCCACGCTTGATAGGGAGGCTTGTGCATACACGTATTTCATCATATTGCAGTATTTCCTCAGTCTCTGCTAATTCCAACCCAGTTCGTAACGCCACTGCCATCACGATATCTCAACTTCAGCCTCATCGCGAACAACCAGAAAACCACCCAGAATTCCTACATGTTACGCGCGAATTCGATTTGCGTTCTTAGCAAGGGCCCTGTCACCTATCAAGATGGTCTTCAACCCAGTGAAAAAGATCAAAGACAAGCTCGACGAAAGCCGTGGCCGAAAAGCAGCAGAAGAAACACAGCATCAACAGGCGATGGAAAGTGAGAGGCAGGTTGAGATTGCGAGGGATAAAGCTGAGAGGAAGAGAAAGTTTGACGAGGACTTGAGGATTTTCGAGGCGGGGAATAGGATTCATGAGCGGCATAAGGCGGAGAAGGAGGAGAAGGAGGCTAGAGAAGCTGAGTCGGCGACGAGGGCTAGAGCAATGGTGATGGTTGGGAAGGCTGATATTAGGGAGCAGGATGTTGATTGGAGAGGGGGGGCTTGTCTCTGGAAGGATGCGGTTACGAGGGAGGCTGCCTGGAGGGAGGCATCTTGGAGGCTGGAAGGAGGGGGGAGCAGGGAGGGTGAGGGGAGGATTGAAGAGTTGTGGAAGATTTGGGGGACTGAGGGACGCGAGCAAGCTGCTGGGAATAGCTGGGAGGCTGTTCTGACAAAGGAGGCTGCAAGGAGGGAGGCTGCTTGGAGGGAGGCTGCGAGAAGGCTGGAGGCAGCGGAGCGGAGAGAGGGAGCTGGGGTGGTGGTTAGGGAAGCTGAGGATCGCGAGCAACCTGCTGATAGAACACGAGAGGCTATTCTGAAGAGGGAGGCAGCTAGAAGGGAGGCCGCTTGGAGGGGAGCAACGAGAAGAAGGCTCGAGGGCATGGAAAGGTATGCATGAGATGTTGCTTCTTATTCCTTGCAATAAGAATGCCAGGAAATGCGATCGAGAACAGATTAATGAGGTCCTGGGAGGATTCCGACCAATTTTATGAATGTCAGAGTAGCAGGAAGCTGCGAATAGAGATAAGAGTGGGTAGACATGCTTCTAATATTCAAGCGCATACTCTTTGGACCTCATCGTTTGCCAATAAAGACTACCACAGAGAGAAAGAACCCAACTTTACATTTCTTGAGTTCCCTAGTGGCGTCAACTTTCTTCTATCTCTCCTGCATCTTTGGCTGTGTTAGTCTTGCATACGAACACCAACTTCAAACTCACTCGCGCCTCGTCCTCCAAATTCCCTCCACGCCCTTCTTGAGTCGAAAACTCCCTCATCAATAATGCCCAGCAACTATAATCGATCTATAACCCATCTCCATGTCCCCAAAACTGAACCCTCACAAGTTCACAATCCCCCAAAGTTGCCTCTCGCTAAACGAACTTTCCCCTGAATCGCGTCAGCCCCAGAAGCGAGCCGTGGTACTGAAGTGGAGATCGCGAAAGGGGTAAGCTGGGGGATCGACACGCCACAAAAGGACGACGTGCAACAAAACTTGTCAGATGAGATAATTCTGCATATCTGACTTCATAATGACGCTTTCAGTGGCGACGGGGAAGACTGATATTTAGCTGGGCTTGTTCAGTTGAAGGCGGTAATGATAAACAAAAATAGTCATGGAAATTTAAGTTTTGTGGTTACGTTGACATTCTCGATTAACACAGTATTTCCGAATATTCATATTTCCTAAAATATTTCAACTCACTAGAATGTCCAGATCATGAGAAATATCCTAATTTTCTCAGTTGATCAGATTATTTTAACTATGCTGGCAAAGTATAATATGAAGGTAGAAATATCATACTAGAAGGTACCTACTAACGCCAATTTATGAGGCTATGCTATCTAACATTGAGGTACATAAATGGTTCTATAATACCTCTGATATAAATGCTGTAAATGGCTAGGTAAGGAAAGCAGCTAATGCCCGATTTTAAGTAGGGGCTGCTAGCACTATGTAGTACCGAGGCATACCATTATTTTAGCCTGCTACTTAATCGCTACCTATTATCATCGCGTCTTGCTATTATCACCTAGGAGTAAGTCACAAAGCATTATATTGTGGGATAACTTGTTGTGCCGTTGTGCGCGGTGCGCTGTGCGGCATGGTGCTGCGCGATTTGGAAACGAGGGAATTTCTCGCTGCCGGCCGTTCCGGTTTTATATACAGCCTCGAGCCAGCTATAATAGGTACAGCCTCTATGACACAATACAATACTAAAGATATATCTGAGACCAAGTGATCTTGCTAGGGTACAGACGAACCTGGTCTGAGAAAGGTATGGCACCCATAAGTCCTGGCCAATGGTCCTGGTAGGTACTGTACTGTGAATTTCATACTCTGTAAATTGCTGAAAGTTCAATTCGACGAAAGACTTGATGATCTTGGTTATTTCTAAACATAACTCAAGCTCTCAAGTCTTGTTTCCATTGAGTAGGTTCATGTTCAGGTTGGAGATCGGCCGCTTGAGACCGAAGATTGTTGATCTCTTCATTACTCATCTCCTTCCAAAATCCCGGACTTCAGTAGCTCCGTGCACGAACGAGCACAAGTCAGGAACAAATTATGATTCAAATTAGATACAATATTCAAAATGGAAGGTTTTTAAATAATCGGGTCGCTCTAATATACGAAATTGTGTTTCCCCTGTGTGCAATGTTTCCAACCAATGATTTACAGACACAGCAGATGACAGATCACTTAGAAATAACTTTACTAGGGCTGGGCACCCCAGACAAAAGTATTGAGGTCATTGAGTATGTGGGCCTATTTGTGCATATTCGTTACATGTGGCGCCATCCATCAGATTCAGAGTTTCGCCATCGAAGGCACCACAGCTAAGAGCTGGAGGCGGTTCATTACCCGTGTCAAGAGACGGGAAGTTAATACGAAAGATTTATTGAAAGTTGTTCTTGCCTTTCGGCTCTTATAACAGTGCCAGGAGCTCGAGGCACCGCCAGCCAGGCATCATCGCCATTAAATATTGTAGGGAAGAGACAATCTCGTGATCACTGCTGCTAGATATATCCCTAGCTAATGCACCAACCTGCTAGTGGAAAATCACAGATTTAATGCCTCCAGGTGAGAGAAACGCTGCAATTGCCGGCATTGACACAAAGTACATTGCCTTGTCGAGTACATCGGTGTGTCAAATTATTAGAGTAGAATAGAGTAGAATAGAGTAGTGGCCACTGCTTATGTTCTACTCAAGCTATATATCTACTACTTATATTCTATGTGTGGGTGGGAAGCACGTTTCTTGCGGCTGCCACAATACGGAACTGTGGCAAGAGTGCTTCTCTTACTGGGGGATTTCTCCAAGAATTAGGGACGAAGTCTCGCGCTGAAATAGTGGCCGTTCCAGAACCTAGATGGCCTCCATTATTTACCTCAAGAGTACTATCTCGTACGGTAAGTGGTGCCGCAGCCGCCATAGCTATAGATAGGTAAGAAAGTAGAATTAAATTCGTTTGTATACACAACTATCGAAGTTCACTTCGGTAACATCTTTTCAACAAAATAAAGGCTTTATATAGCTTAATATCTATCTCCCCTAACTAATGGGAAATAAGAATCCTTCTACTTACCACTTCTTCAAATCCACAAGATGAGCAAAGGTGAAGCTGGGCCTAGGCCCTAGCAGTACCGCACCAGAAGCCAACAATAACCTTTGCATTCCCGGCAACAGAAGCTTTACTTTCCCCAATTTCAAGCAATTTCCCATGGAAATCCGCGATTTTATCTGATAGCACACGCTTGAGCCTCAATTCACCGCCATCCAACGACATTCCCACCGTCCCAAACAATACTACTGGCTACATGTTCAAATATTCGCGACAAATGGGCAGAAGTTGAACACCTAGACTCTCAGACGGCTCGGCTCACCGCGGTATTTCAACTGAGAAATCGAAATTGTCCATCTGAAGGCTTTGCCACTTGTCTGGTACAACTAACCTCACTCGTCGGACTGTAGTTTGGCCTGCGAATGGTGCAAAATGCGTTCTTGTACCACGATGTGATCTTTGCTGTGCGGGAGGCTGAGTTGGACGTTGCTGGCGTCACGATATTTCGTACTGGGGGCCGATAAGACCTTTCAGAGGGTTGAAGAACCTGTAACTGGTGGATTCGAACAGCATTGAGGGCCGAGTGGTATAGGGAATCCGAGCAAGATATCTAGATTATGAGCACTTAATGTGGCGTGACATGTGGGAGAAATCCCTTGCGAAGTATTGGGACACAATTAACGCGGAGCAGGTGGCCGGGGGACTCAGGGAGACGACGACGTCACAGCCGAACCTTAGTTTCTTTTTGGGCTGATGTGGAGATACATATTTGGTTGGATCAAGAGGATTTGAGATTTTGGAGGCAGAATGTGTATCCTGCAAATTCTGCGAGGCCATAATATGTGTGTGTCTAATAGGTAGGTGTAGAGCATGCTGTAGTGGACTGACTTTGGTAAACAGGAATTTCAAAGGGCACATTTGCCCCAACAAGACATCCAAGAATTTGAAACTTTGCTCGAGAGTAACGAGGGGCTGAGCACGCCGTGATGCCAGCGCGTCCAGATCGACAAGAAAAGGAGAAAAGAGAGAACTGAATTTAGTGGGAATTGGAATAGCGAAAGAAGAATAATCTAGAAATTAGCCATTGTGAATTGAGAAGCCGTTTTGTAGTTGTAAGTGGTGGCGGGAAAGTACATGGCAGCATTCTCGTTCGAACCAAGGATTGGGCAACATTCCTCGGCATGTATCTCCGACACAAGCAAACGCTCAATGATTATATAAATGGTGTTCTGCTTTGTCGGTTGCCCGTGGTATCAATCTCTATTGAAAGTGCCCAAACGCCACCGCTGATGCAAGAAATCAAGCCAGCCTACCCCGTCCTATTTTCGCACCAAATCCGATCATTTCTTCGAGGATCCAAACCCCTTCATACCCATCATAGCCATCATATCATCCTCATCATGCTCCCCCTCCACTCTAACGTCCTCCCCATAATCCACCTTAACCTTCTCCTCTTCCTCCTTCTTCGCCTTCTGCCTCTCTACCACCTCCCTCCTCTTCCTTCTCCTCTCTTCCCGTTCTTTCTCCTCCTCCTCCCTCCTAACCTCTAGCCTCTCCCCAAGCGTCTTCACATCCCCCCTCTTCTCCTCCACCAACCTTCCCCAAATCCTCTCAATCCTCTCATGTACCTCCTCGCGGCTTGCCCTCTTAACTTCACCCGTCTGCCCTATCGCTCTAAGATGCTGCATACTATTCTCATGCTCAACCCACTGCAGATTATCCTTAAACGTCAGATCACAATCCGCACAATAGAAGCCCGCTCCTCTGCCGCGTTTCCCCGTCGCCGCCCCCGCGGGCATCAGGATTACTTTTCCAACATTGGACGCGACATCTAGCCGGGAGGCGCGCGCTTGGGTAAGGGTCTCTTCGCCGGTGAGGGGAGCGTAGTATTTTTTACCAGCGAGCTTAGCTTCATAGCGGAGGCGGCCTTCTTCTTTTTCTTTGGCTTCGCGTTCGGCGGCTTTTTGAGCGTACTCAGCGCGGTCATACTTTTTGCGGAAGTCGGTGTCGGAGGCCGTGGTTTCGTAGGCGCCTTTTTTGCCGGACATGATTGGAGTTATAGAGAGGGTGATACGGTCGAGCCTGAGTATGAGTATGGGAGGGTTTGGAGCTATGGAGATGTAATAGGTGGCGTGTGGTTGATGAAGCTCCAGAGATGTCGTTGAAGCTGTTGGAGCTTGAAATTATTGCCGATGTTAACCCGGAGGGGCAGAAAATCCCCGCTAAAATTTATTTCCCTTCCAGATATCAGATCGTTTTTGAATACTCTGTTGGCAACTTGATGATTTTGACTGCTGGATTTTGTCTCTACTTTAGTGTCCAATTCAAGTGAATATTCACCTTGGGCAACGCCAGTCCTCTCAGCCCCACCAAGAAACCGCTCACCAACATAACCACCTTCAACCCCAAGATGCTCTACCTAATTGGCCTCGGCCTCTCCGACGAAACAGACATAACAATCAAAGGCCTCTCAATCGTCAAGAAAGCGTCCCGAGTCTACCTCGAAGCCTACACCTCCATCCTCTTCGTCGACAAAACCGTCCTCGTAAGCTTCTCTTCCCCCAATCTCCAACTCATACTAATACTAATAACTAGTAGGAAAAATACTATGGCCGTGAAGTGATTCTCGCGGATCGTGAAATGGTCGAAAGCGCCAGCGACGATATCTTAGCTGATGCGCAGAATGTGGATGTTGCATTCTTGGTCGTGGGAGATCCTTTTGGGTACTTCCCTCCGCCTCGCCCTCACCAACCCAGCTAACTCTTTCTTCAGGGCAACAACACATACCGACCTCGTTCTGCGAGCGCGCTCCCTCTCGATCCCCATCCAATCCATCCCAAATGCATCGATCATGTCTGCCATCGGTGCTACCGGGCTCCAACTCTACAATTTCGGCCAGACAGTCTCCATGGTTTTCTTCACTGATACCTGGAAACCTGCTTCTTTTTACGATCGTATTCGTGAGAACCGTTCAATAGGCCTCCATACGCTCATACTGTTAGATATTAAAGTTAAGGAACAGAGTTTAGAGAATATGGCGAGAGGGAGGTTAATATATGAGCCACCGAGATATATGACGGTTGCGGAGTGTTGTAAACAGATGTTGGAGATTGAGGAGAGTAAGAAGGAGGAAGGAGAGGGAGGGGTGTATGGGGAGGAGAGTCTGGCGGTGGGGGCTGCGAGGGTGGGTGGGAAGACGGAGAAGTTTGTGAGTGGGACACTGAGGGAGTTGTGTGATAGTGATGAGGTGCTGGGTGGGCCGTTGCATAGTATGGTGCTGCTTGGGAGGCGGACGCATGAGTTGGAGAGTGAGTATGTGAGGGAATTTGCTGTGGATAAGGCGGGGTGGGATACGGTGTGGAAGAGGGATTATGAGGGAAAGGACTGAGCGAGGGGAGGGAGGGGTGCAGATAAAGTATACGTTGAGGGTATTCCTGACCGTGAACCATATAATACAAACGAACAGACAATCGCCCATCCAGGATTTTCCATACCGAACACCGAGTTAATCCAACACCGACTAACGTAAATATACTTCATGACTTCTTCATCAATCATCAGCAAAGGCTTGCCCTGCAGTTTTCCTATCTTTTCTCCTCCCAAAAATCCCTCTTAACGTCCCTGATTTCGGTGTCCTAGGGATCCCCTCTTCATCCTCGCCTTCCTCCCTAATCTCATCACTCTCCGCCGCAGGAGCCATTCTCTCCAAATCCCCACAAACGACCACATACCACCCAATTTCCGCCTGCTTCTGCAATTCATCCCGTAGTTTCTCAAACCAACCCAGTCTCCTACTCCTCCTCCTCAACTCCCTTGCACTCATTCCCGCCCCTGTAGGACTCATTGGCCCATTTCCCGATAAATCCCCCATTGCCCCAATATCCGGCATCGCTGGTGTCCCGGGGTTCGGACTACCTGGCATACTCAATGCTCCCTCCTCTGCTCTCTGTCTCGCTTCGTATTTCTGTATTTCTTCACCAATGGAAATGCCCGTTTTGACTTCGAGAACATAGTCTGAGACGTAGGCATGGGGCTGGGAGACGGTTTTCATATCTTCGGGGTCGTATTGTTCTAGCAGTTTCACCACACTCCATTCATTAAATGACGGCGTTGAGGAAACGCTCGAGATACGAGACGTTCCTAATGATGTCTTCGGTGTAATTGTATTCCCAGACGATTCAGACTCCGAGGATCCATTTCCTTTCTTATGGCCATTGGTTCTCGAGCTCGAAGTGCCGTTCACATGTTGCCGCCTTAGACTTCGGAGACTGGCTCTGCTTTTGTTCTTCCTAGTGAGGGTTTTCGATACATTTGTTGGGCTTTCGTCGCGGACTGGGGACTTTTCCGGAGATGGGGTTGAGGGGAAGGGGGCGAGGGGGTATGGCGATACAGGCGGGCTGCTTGGGGGGAGGAAGTCGTATTGCGAGTAGAAGGAATTGAGGAGCGCGGCGGACGTTGCGGGAGCAATGATCCATTCTGGCGCGGCATCTTCGATATCGTGGAGAATGATATGTATCCGAATCGATGCGCGGTGCCAGCGGAAACCGTGGACGAGGTAGGTAGGCATGGTTGGGGATTGTGGGGTTGTTTGTGATGGAGGTCGTTATATTCTGACTAGAAACGCAATCGAGACCGTAGCTTACACACTCGAAGTATGGACCAGGTGATATAGGTGTGTAATGAGGCTTCAGTCTTCTCTTCCCTCCCGAGATATGCAGGCTGAATACAAAGATTCAATACGAAGCTGGTGATGTGTCGTTCCTCCCGTCTGGTGGCACAGCACAATCCACACACCCTTTCGATTCGTCCTCCTCTCACAACCTGTCGTTCGTGTATCTCTCGATCATCGCAGATTCGGAGACGGGGATTCTGGTGGCTATACCTTCGTATAGGAGGTAAAGTGGTGCGTTAGTGATGTGGATTGGAGGTCGGTTTGGAGCATAGTTTGGAGCCGGTACTATACAGTACATATTAACTCAAGGCGAGGCTGCAGAGATCACCGGCGAGACCGACAAACAAGGAATGGTTCCCGCTGTCATACCGTTTCACAAGCTTCCGAGTTCATTTATTAGAAACACATTTGAGATAAAAAGGGGATTTGAAATTCTAAATAACACGAGATTTTTTGGATATTCCGATCCGAATTGCATGTGTTCAGCATGTGCAACGGAATAAACGAGTGGTACGGGACAGGTACTGTACAAGTATAGCGACAGCCAAGTCATCAGGTAAAACCAAAGATTTAGTTGCTATGTAAACTGCCTTTCAAAGATATAGCAATATAATGGTCTCTTCACAAATAAAGCCGAATCTCCTGGCTGACTTAAAAACCAAGACAAATTTATAAAGCACTTATTCTAGGATATAAATGTACTTTGTAGCATAGTATTGGCCATTCCTGAAAATAGGGGCAAACTTGGGTGGCAGCTGATACTTGCATATACTAAAATAGGCGAGATAAGTTTAGCAACTACAAAGAACAGTAACCTGCAGTTTGTGCCCAAGCCAATTGATTATTGCCAGTTAGTATAAAGTGCAGCGGACGGGTAGTGGCCTGAAGCCGACCTTAATCCTAGATATTCGGAGTAATATACCAGCATTGGTAGGAGTAATAAAAAAATGGCTGGGGGTATAATAGAAGAAGGCTTAGTAGAGGTTAGGAGAAGAGCAGGTAAAGTAAGAATTTGAGTTTACCTAAAGGCTTAAGCTAGCCTGCTTCTGCTCTAAGAAATTCCGCAAAAATGTGATTATAATTTCATTTTTACTCTAATGCAATGCAAAACAACTGCGGGTTGCTTTAATTACAAAGATATTGCATCTTTTTGTATCTTATAAATAGGGTTAAGGAGAACTATAAGTTAATAATTGTTATTTGAAGTAACCTACTACTATAGCTGCCGACAACGTATATGTGTACGCATTATTACAAACGCTAAGTCTACGTTATAGAAGGATTATATAGTAAGCCTAGAATTGCATATAATAGGCAGAAAAACGTATAATAAGCACCTATTCCGTGACTCAACTCCTATGCCCCAGAGCTGAAAGAATAGAATAAGTAGATTACTTGACTGTAGCCAATTACACTTGAACTTGCTAACAATCCTCCCAGTCAGCCTTGAGGGGCCTGTGTCCCGGAAGGTCGCGAATAATTGGTCATGATCTAGTTAGGCGCTTCGCAGTGCCTCAAATGCCAATCCCTTACTTGTTCACAGCTTCATAAGCGCTTTAGGAGAAGGTAATTGATAACACCACAAAATCTGCCAGACTAAGTAGTGACTACATCTCCTGAACCGGGATACTGTAAAACTGGTAGGTCCAATTCAACTTGCGCTCCAGGGAAGCACAGTATATCTATGAGCTCTCCCCTCATCTATAGAAATAAAGATCGGTTCAATTCCAACAACATCAAGTCTAATAAGGTTCTTACTTTACCCTCTCGTAAGTAGCTTCTGAGGCCACCTTTTATACACCAAACACACGCCCTAAGGCTTCTATATCTATCACCACTTTTAAGCTGACCTCCTAATGTGAGAGCTATTTTCCTCTCGAGTATTTGATTACTTAGGAGTTAGCTAAAATTATGAATTTGATACAAGTACTCTATCCGCACTCGTCTCTTCAATGTCCACAACATCACTTCTCCCATCACTCACCAGCTCCCTCTCTTCCACTGGCACCGGCACCTCGACAACATCCCCATCTCCCACCTCAACGGTCACACCTCGCAATCTCAATGGGGGCGAAATAGCAGCGTTGGTCATTTTCAGTATCGTGGCTGCTATCTCCATTTGTATGCCTTGTATCCTTATGTGGTGTTGTGGAGGCGGAAAGGGTTCTAGTTACAACGCTAGTGGAGGAGATTTCGTTATGAATTCAATGGATTTGGAGGGAGGAGAAGCGGGCGGAGGTGATGGAGGGGACGGGGGAGGAGGTGATGGAGTCGATTGAAATGACCTTGGCTTTATGAGTTCTCGGCGCTGTTGATGTTGGGAATACTGGAAATTACCTCTTTCATTTAGGCTACCATATAGGGTTAAAGGATTCTCAGCTTAGTATGTCTGGGATTCCTGAGCTGGCTCTGGAACCCGAACTACTCTTTATGAATTTCATTATATAGTAGTTTAGTTTTCCATAAATGAATTCTTATTGGATCAGTTATATATTTCCACATATATCATTTCAAGATTTCTGCGGGCTTTTACATCATGGTCTTAACGTGAGGGCTTTAATATTGATTTAATAAATGAGAAAGTATAGCCAGCGAATATAATATATATAATCCAGGAGCTGGAGAAAGCCGCTGATTGCTAAAGGCACAATCTAGGGCATTTAGAGGCTAATGCTTGCGTTCTCCCTTTTCTGATTTTGTACCATTATCTGCAGATCCCGGATTCGGTTTGATGTATTTAGAGATGTTATCTCTGAGAATAGTTCTAAGGGATTCATATGAATACTGACTGTTTAACTGGCTGTTTAACTGGCCTGAAAGACAATATACATCCTAGATTGTTCTAGCTGTTGGAGAGTCGCTGAATGCTTGGAAGAATTATCGCTAGCTTCATCTTTCCCTGTTTTCAAAGTCGAAAAACTACCAGTTGGGAATAGAAGTTTCAGGCCCAATACTGTTTTTGGATATTTACTCAGGGCAGTCGCGCTGAGGTTGTTTCCCTGGATCTTGTGACCGGGAACCTTTCAGACTCCACGGAAACATATGAAATTATTTTAGAAGGTAAAGGGTCTAGACGAGTATTCGTTCGAAAAGGATTTCTTTTCCCTAAAAGCTCAAACTCCTTTCTTATAATCTTGCACCGTTTTTCTGAAAGTATTGTAAGTACTGTTGCAGTAACTTTGGAGCAATTGAGTTAGAACATTGTCGTTGATTGAAGTTTCTAATAACTCAACCCTATTGACAGAAAGGTTCAAGGTTCCAAGTACTCTGGTTTGAACATTGAAAGCTCGCTGTATGGAGCCAACAACATAGTGGCATAGAGAGAACTGTGATAGATAAGAGTTCTTCAAGCTTTAGATCCAGTCGAGCCAGGTGAGCCCTCTTCCGATCGATGTAGAGCCGCAAGCCTCATCAAACCACTGTATTGTAGATATGATTCGCATATCGTTCACCCATGACACGGATGATAGGAAGTCCCTCAGGCCACTTTTTATGCCTGTGCTCTTGCCTTTGAAAGACCGATTTCATTTCTCTCCTTACATCTGCTAGAAGTCTAATGTCCACTGACATGTTGATGTGCCCACAGCGAATGAAGGCTGTTAGCTCCCTCAAGTTCTCAAAACACTTCAAGCTTTGCGTCAAGCGCTTTCTCATAACAGTCTCTTCTACTTTCCCCCATGCCAGTCTGTCTGCGTGGCACCAATATCCGTTGAGAGACAGTCTCTGTAGCCTCATAAAAATCTCTGCTCCATCCTTGAAAAGTCTAACAAGTCCAAAATAACGTCTGCTAAATCGCCGTGAATCAAGGGGTTCTGGGCAGAAAATCTCATCCCGATCGTAATCAATCCAGATCGGTCTCCCCCACAGCCATGGGGACTTCATCGGCCACTCGAAAACTTGCGTGTATCTCCTTAGGGCTATTGCTCTGCTTTCGCGGCATACAGCGAGTATGGCTGGTCCAGTCGGTTGGAATTGGAGATCTTTGGTATTTCTAGAGGTCGAACTTAGATCTCTCCCTACTCTTACCAGAAAACCCCCAGGGGCGCCAGGACTAGAGGTAACGACTGACATGCTCAGAACACGTGGCGTGAGACTTTCTTCCCAGATCTGGAGCCGGATCTCGAATGGGAGAAAAGAAAACCAAGGGAAGTCTGGCGAGGTGATTGAAAGCATGTTAATTGATGTAAGTAAGTTTCCTGCCATGACGGGTAATGAGTTGTGATTTTTCAGAGGATCTGACTTTGACTTTAGAATCAAGACTGGTTCCCGCTTCAAGTGCTCCTTCAGGACGCCACCGAGGACAAGACTTCAACTTGGCTCGTGCTACAAAGTACTGTACGATGCATCACATTACCCCCCAACTACCAACAATCAACCCCAAACTTTTCCAACATTTTACCTAATTATAGCCACTTCCATTAATGCGGAGATAAATATGTATTTGATTATTTGTATAGTTCTTTTTTTGGTCTAAGCACTGTGGACACACATTTGGAAAGTCCTGGCTTTTTTCTTACAAACATTCGATTATTCATCTTTAACCAGAAAAGCATCATAGTACGGCATTGAGCTTTCTGAATTCATTCGTCTCTTAAAATATTAAGTGTTTTCAATAGCTAGTTTCAGTAGTCGAAAAGGAGGCCACAAATATAGAAGCGCTTGCACAAAGTTCCATTATTCCTCACTAAACTACGCACACTTTCACCGGGACTTTTAGATATCCATACCAGGTTAATATCTGACCAGCTCCCAACTTGTAAGGCAAATATAATACGATGGAACAGAAGCTTGGGCTATTAACTCTAGCATAATAAATTTCGGAAATCCCTCCTCCCATTTCTCACTCCTATACTCTCTCCTCTCAAACACTCTCTCTATCTCCAGCTCCACTTCCTCCGCTGTCCTATCCCGATATCCCGCTCCCCCCTAGTCGGGTCCTATTTGAGCAGAAAAACGTTTAGCTCGTTAGTTTAATATAATTATATATAATATTATATATCCCCTAGCCATTAGCTATCAACCGCCCAGCGAACACCAAAATTTTACCGATTTTTCAAAGTCGTTGGAAAATTCTAAAAACTTCAAATATTATAATAAATAGGCCAAGAGTCACGAATATCGTGTTAATTTCCGGAAGTTGAGGTGCTATGGGCGTCAAATCGTATGAGCTGTTGAAAATTTTAGGTGGTTATCGTTTACAGCGGCATCTATGACTAATAGCAACGCCAAGCTGGAAAAATCATTTCCAACTCCATCACTAATAGTCGGTGCGCCTTCTACTGCGCATTCGCTTGTAGTCGGCGGAAGCAAT
>JAPZPB010000267.1:0-54060 GCA_037952635.1 Bryoglossum gracile | reverse complement strand
TTTTTTTTAAAATTAATCTTTAATAATACTTCCAAATCCTTGTTAATTCGCCCCCCCCCCAACCCCCCCCCCCCCAACCCCCACCCCCCCCCCCCCCCCCAATATCCTCTACTGCGGTCTCAAAGCCCCGCTCTCACTCACAGCCCACCTCCCATCAATATACTGCCTGAACCTTTTCCCCCAAAATGCCACAGGCAACCCCACGAAACCTATTACCAAAATCATAAGGCCCTGATCAAGATGCGCTCCCGCAATCCCCTGGCTCTTAATCCACGGCAGTATCGTATAACTTATCCCAAAACTTGCACTATAACTACCCCCAATCACTACTGCCATAGCAGCAGCTGCCCACTGGGGAAATGCTTCTGTGACCCAGAGAGTTGAGGCTGCCATGAGGGATATAAAGGTGAAGGAGTTGAGGCCGTAGGCGATGTGGATGAAGACTGGATGCCAGTGACGAGCGGCGGATACGCCGTAGAGGATGGGGCTGACCACGCCGAAGATGACGGGGAGGATGAAGGCAGGGAGATAGTGCTCTGCATCTCGCACGCCGCCGTTGTTCATTACTTGTTTCTTTAAAAGGTGGGCGATGAGGAAGCCAGATATGGGCCAGGCAAGGAAATACCCCAGGGCCGAAGTGAGGTTGGCAAGTGCGATGCTGTGAATGCCGAAGTTGTATGGCGGGGCAGCGAGTACGGAAGCATAGGTTGTACTGATGGATAACTTGCTACCGAAAACTATGGCATTGAGAAGCATGACCCAGAAAATGAGAGGGTTGAGGAAGCAAAGGAGGATTTGTGGGTAGCACCCGAGCATCGCTTTCCAGCCGCCCCGGGTGGTGGAACAGACTCCGAGGTCGCGCGATATTCTGGCCAATATGGATTCAGCTGGGGTATCGGGCAAGGTCTTGCCTCCCGGGACTTCCTCCCAGTCTTTGTAGATCTGGACCTTCTCTGTAGCGCCCTGGACAATAATACGTCCATCGAAAGCGACTGCAGGACGGAGATAGTATGTCTCAGGATAGAATAGTAAGGCCATAAAGAGCGAAGCAGCACAAGGGATGGTCCAGATCCCGTAGAAAAAGCGCCAGTTTGTAACAGCACTGGTCTTTTGAGGAACAAGTGCGAAGATTATAGTCGTGATAGCGCCGACTAGGGACCAGATCATGGCAATGGCTTGTGGGCGTTGGTGGATAAAAGTCAAATCAACAATCATGAGAGGGATCTTTCTTGTTAGTCAATGAGTACCCAGCAGGTGGAACCAACATACCAAACTCGTAGACATGCCCTCGGAGAGTCCTTGTATGCAGACGGCAATAAAGAGTTCGTAAAAGCTTTTGGCCTGTGAGCACCATAACGTCGATCCTAGCGTCAAAATATTGCAAATCAAGAAGACTGGTCTCCTTCCAATTGCCAAGGACAACGGTATCCATATGAAAGCCCCGATTCCCATCATCAACGTCGGCGCTGAGAGTAACACTTCCACGCCTGTGAAAGGCTTGACATCCTGTAACTTGTTAGAGCGTCTTAGCAGAGAGGACTTGGAATATATACGGACCTGGGCCGTGAACTCCACCGATAATGGAACAAACATCAGACTTGGGCCTTCCACTAGAGCCAGCCCAGTGACTGCAAATATAAATAAGGAAGCAACAGCACGCGCTCTCTTCATCCTCGACCAATTGAGTGGATCTCTTGGAGACCGCGAAGGCATCGGGAGGTCGAGCATTCGTCCGTCAGAACTGATCATGAAGACACTCCCTGAAAGAGCCGCCGGCGCATGGCTGGATGCTATAGAGGCGGAGCGTGTGGATGATGGTGAATCCATCGAGGCCATTTCTTCGTCGAACATGTTTTTGCGTTGCTTGCTATGGAAAGCTACAGAGGTGGGGTTGGATTATATGATAACTGCCAAGACTACATAGTCCTCTGGCATGTCACTATAGTATTTAAAAGAGGGAGGAGGGCAAAACTTGGTCCGTTTTAAAATGATGCAGAGAACAGTACAGTAATTGTCTGCCAGTACCCTGGCCAGCTTGGCCAGGTCGGACTCAAAAGATAGCACTGCACAGTACAGTACTGTACTGTCGTCAAGCCTTGAGGAAGAAGCCCGAAAGAGGTGAAGGAGAAAAGTCTAAAGGTATATGATCGGCAAATATAGTTGGCCCTAACCCCTCATAAGACCTGGTCGCCGAATACTACAGTACTTTACAGTAGGTAAATCCTCGAGAGCTGAAACCGGTGCAGCATGCCGAAAGTCAGTGCTGACCAAACCATTGGCCCGGAGGCTATAGCCGAGTTATAGTGGAAACTGTCTTACCACCTCCTTCAACATGTACCTAGGTACTTTCTACAGTAATGTCTGTTCCTTGGATGCTTATTATTGCTTAGGATTCTGAACCTAGTGGCGAACACTGAAACAGGACGATGTTTTAGTGGGGCGGCAGAGTTGTGATTAAAGTTCAGACTGGACATGAGACGAAAAATACACACTTCTGGCCCGTGCGCGAGCCCAAGTACAGTGAGAAATTGTGGTTGGTGTGCGGGGAAGATGTGGCTGTTACGGAGAATTCTCTGAATTTGGGGATCAGGAGAAAACAAAGCCATCTTGACGTCTGCCAGGAAATCCTGAGGAAATACGAAGACGAATCATTTAAGCGAGGATATCGGCTATTCAGGAACTCCTGATTCCTGCCGCAGGCCAGTCACATGTCCAAAGGCAGGAACAAGCCTGATTGTTTGAAGAGGCACTGCACCGTCTTTGACCTCCAGCGCGAACTATACAACCATGACCTCGGATTCAAGATCGAATATCCTGCTTCTAATCTGGGGCTCTTCCGGCTTCTCGCTCACAGCCTCATCTTCTGTCCCGAGGCTCGTTAACTCAGAAAAGCCAAAGCTGCAGTCGTCCCGCGACCAGGCGCGGCCCGGCACGGTGAGTTTAAACTGAGATTCATCATTCCCGCAGTCTTAAATCTCTAACTGTAGATGTGGCTTGAATAGGTATTTAGGCATGTGTGTTCTCCAGCCAATACTTAAAGCTACAGTAGAAAAGAAAGTTAAGAGTTGCCCAAGTCCTGCAGCATGCAAGGTTTTGTTTCAATATAAAGTACACTCTCGGTTCGACTGTACATCATCTTATCCCAGAAGAGATATACTCCATGAACCAAGAGCTTGGCGTTCATCCACTCATCCAGAAGGTTTCAGAGTAGAATTTTTGATGAGAAATAGACATGAAAATAGAGTAGGCCAGGCCATCAAGTTAAGAATTCCGTTTGGATCCGCAAAATACCTCCAACGATAAGTTTGGCGAAAAAGATAAGTAAAAATTAAGAGGCTGTAGTTGATTGAATTTCAAAACTGGCTGTCAGGGCCATTTCGCAGTTCTTGAGCACACCACTCACCCAAGGACGCTAAACTGCCAAGAAAGTTTGACAAGAAAGCACCGCGGGGTGAAACAGATTGCATAAGCAAGGAATAGGGCCCCTTAACTTGGCCTCACTCTTGAGTCTTGAGTCTTGCGTCTTTTCAGAACTGAGGAAGCGGCACCAGAGCATTTTGGGCCGTCGACCCGGCCGGTACTGTACAGTACACACAGTATTGTCAGCCCCTGGTAATTTTCCGTGCCTTCCCCCCTGTCTGCTTCTTCCCACCCCTCAACGGGGCATTTAACCTTGCTGTCAAGCGAGCATACTAAGAACGTCGATGTCGATGCGCAACGTGTTTGGGAACTACCATAAAGCTTTGACGGTTTTTGTACAATAAAAGAGAGTCTTGGCGGCGAGGTGCAATGGCTGGCGAAGTTACAGCAGAAAAACAAACCCCCGTTTCGGGGTCACCGGGTGAGGGGCGCGCAAGGGGGGAGGGCACAGACGATTAGGGGTTCATGCCAAAGGCGAGGAGATCAACCATGTCCCCAAGTTTGTGCGACCAGCCTGGCAGTGACGTCCTCTCGACATATTCAAATTCGGACCTTATGCTTCCCAGCTCCGGGTCACGGCTCGGGTGGTATTAATAATTGTGGATTGCTGCCTGTAGCCCGTGGGCCGTGGCAGACTGCTTCTGCAAGCAAGCTCGCTACTGGATAGTTGAGACTATGCAGGCTTGTGGAACTTCAGCCTGGCGATCAATGTGATTGAGTTCCTACCTGGAAAGCAACCCCCAAGCCCTCGCATTGATTTAAAGTCCTCGACGGCCAAAGACCTCAAAAGGAAGCCTGTACGTGATCCATGCTCGACCTGCCTCCCTCTCTACTCCTCCTCCCTGTCCATATCCCTCGCCTTCAAGATTGCCATATTCAGATTATGATCTCCCAGCCCAGTCACCTTGCCCCCAATAATCGAACCCAAAAATTCCTCGACTTCTGCTGCTTCTGTCGACATCGCATTACCGTTCATACCATTCATCATTGTTGTTGAACTCTCCCTGAGAGTGACGACTCCTTGCACAATAGCTGCAATCAACATACCCAAGTCCTGGTCGTCTGGTCCACGCTCATTTGCGGCTTTAATCAGGATCGACTCGAAGGTCTTGAGGGTCGGGAGAACGAGAGTAGCAATGGATTGCGCACCGCCAATAGATATAATACCTAAAATGGCTCCGTATTGTTCTGCAAGTGATTTAGATGGATCGAGGAAGCATTTCAGGCATGTTCTTGCTATTCTCGATCGCATTTCTCCACTAGATTTTGCAAACGAGTTTGCGAGCTTTCCCAGCAGCGATGCAGCAAATCTCCGTAGATCAAATATCTCTTTATTACTCGCGCTGCCGTCGCCGAGTTTGCGGCCGATGAGACATGTGAGAACCGGAGGGATGAGTGGGGCGACATAGGGTTCGATGAAGAGGGTCTTGTTCTCAGTAATAGCTTGCGACAACTCGAGCATTTCTTGAAGAACAAAGATGTTGTTGAGGGAATGTGTAACTTTCTCCGCAACGAATTGAACGAAGTATGGTACCAATTGCTGAAGACCTGGATCCGAGCGTACGCTTTCGAGGGCAGATTTGCGGAGCGCAACAACTTCTGTGTCTGGGTCTTCATCCAGGAGGGCTCCACGGACCTTGTCAAAAAAGAGAATTAACTCCTTGGAAACAACATGCTTGACCTGAGGCTTTGTTGATACATTATCATTGCCGGCAAGAGCTGCAAGACTTGGGTTCGCTCCTGGTCCCTTGGGTACTAAGTCATTTGCCCGAGCTTCTGCTGTTGTGGGATTTTGAGGTATAGAGGGCTGGACGCCTTCGATGGCAAGCCAGTGTGCTACTTCCAGTTAGAATTGTTTTTTAAAAGTTAAAATGGCACACTTACCAGTAAATGAGATATCTCGGGGGACTTTAGGTAACGGCGCATTTATGAGCTTCTCGAAATCAACCTCCTCATCTTCAATATAGAACAGCGGTTGTCCAGGGCCCAAAGATGCCTCCCCAAATCGTAACGGCCTTGTAGATTCGTAGCCATAGAGCGGTTCGACATCCAGAACCTTCAGTGCTTGTGATACATCCTGGGTCCCCAACACCGTCCTCTTCCCCGCTCTCATGAATCGCAGAGCCTCTGTAATAACCATCCCAATTCTGTGCTCAACTTCTTGTGCTAGCGCTCTTACTGCCTCCTCGTTCAGAGCCGATATGCCAACGGACTCCGCGACATCGCGAATATTATCTGGGTTCCAGACGAGCTTTGTTTCCGCCATCTTGCGAGGCAACCTGCCACTAGGAATCTTCTTTTGGGCTCGAGTCTATGAAGATCGAGTCGCCTTCGTTGTGGGAATAATGTATGCCGCCGTGTCTAGGGTGACCGGTTCTCGAGGACTAGCTCATGGAGGAAGAAAGCGCATTCGGTGCTGTGGTTGAGGATCACCGAGGCTTTTATGCTTGGTCTAGACTCCAATGAGAGTGGCAACTCCAGTCGCTTGGGGTAAGCCGTTAAATATGGAAGTGGTGATGGCCTTTAAATAGGTCGTTTCTTCTTTAATTCACTTCGGGTTGAATGTGCTCTCGATGATGCAGGTCTGAAAGTGCTGTGCTGTGTGCAAGGCTGAGGTTCTAGAAATCAACGCGGTCCGTGCACCGGATCGGGGTGACTCCACCTAGTGTCATATTTCGCAGGAGGATCAATAGAGACACATTTTTTGCTCCAAAATGTCAGCTCCATTAGATTACCCGTGGCAAGAGCCAGCAAATCCTATTACTAGGGGGGCATTCATTGTCATTGAGGGGCTAGACAGAGCTGGAAAGACAACCCAAGTGAGGATGCTTTGTGACAAGCTTTATTCTCAAGGCCATAATATTCAGACAATTAGATTCCCAGGTGTGTTTCATTTCATAGGGTTCTAATTTTTGATATGAAAGCCTCCTTCAATTTCTGATTGTCATTAGACCGAACATCACCAATCGGAAAAATGATAGATGGTTACCTCCAAAGCAAAACGGAAATGGAGGACCACTGCATACACCTCTTGTTCTCGGCCAATAGATGGGAGAAAGCGTATTTCTTAAACCCACTTTTTGCTCTCACTGTCTGTTAACATCTCTTAGGAAATGGATTGAGGAAACCCTCTATTCAGGCTATACTATCATCTGTGACCGCTACCACTACTCTGGCATGGTCTACAGTGCGGCAAAGCAGAACCCAAGTTTAAGCTTAGAGTGGGCTAAGCATCCAGAGGTTGGCTTGCCCAAACCCGATGTTGTGATTTTCTTGGATCTTACCCCCGAAGGGGCTGAGGAGAGGGGTGGCTTTGGAGAGGAGAAGTATGAAAAGAAGGAGTTTCAGAGGATGGTTAGAAAGCTATTCCATGAGTTGAAATCAGCATACGGGGATGAGCAGTCTATGGTGGTCATCAATGCTGGAAAGTCGATTAACGAGGTTGGAGTTGAGGTATTAAAAGAGGTTTTACCAAGCTTGGACTGGGTTAGTACGGGCAAATCAGGGACTGTTGTTGGCAAAGTAAAGGCCTAGAAGTGACTTCTAATAAGTATATTGGCTTTTCTAAACACACGCGAGACCCCGAATACCCCAGTGTTTGGTTGAGTGGCGTTAAGACCGACTAAGAACGCCGTCCCTCGGGTGTTGAAGACCCTGATCGCTCATGTCCATGTAATAATATCTGAACGCCTGGAAATGCAGCAAAATCCCGCCTGGTCAATATCACCGTCTATTAAGACCCACTAAGCTGAAGAACTCGTTTCTAGTTTTCTCCCGCTTCTCTATGCAGCCCAGAACACAGCTTGTGATTGTGGTAGCACTTGTCTTCTCCACACCTCGCATGACCATGCACAAATGGCTTGATTCCATAACCACTGCTACTCCTTGAGGTTTGAGAACCTCCATGACGGCATGAGCAACATCTTTGGTCAATCGCTCTTGGATCTGTAATCGGCGAGAGAACATGTCTGCGATGCGGGGTAGTTTAGAGATACCGATAACGTCCCTGTCTGGAATGTAGCCAATATGCATCTTGAAAACTGTGAGCATATATCCAAGATTATGTGCCAATATACCATACCTTCCCAGTGAAGGGGACCATGTGATGCTCGCAAAGACTAAAAACCTCAATATCCTTGACAATCACTAACTCATTGTGACCTTCGTGGAAAATGGCATTGTTCACAATATCCCTGACATTCTCCTGGTATCCCTTCGTAAAGAAAAGCATAGCTTTGGCATATCTTTCTGGGGTTCCGAGAAGTCCTTCACGGTCCGGATCTTCACCGAGGCATTCGAGGATGGTCCTAACAGCTCCTGAAAGTTTCTTCAATCGTTGTGCCGCTTGCTCAGGGGTTTCTTCTTTGCGTGCTCGGGTTCCAAGACCTGAAAACGTCAGTAATGAAGAATACAACGGTAGCAATTGGGAAATTTCGGCTTACTCGGTCGACTGAGCCCATCGAAATCGATGACGGGACTTGGTGATCTTGTTCCCTCAACAAGCTGGCCAGAAGAGGCATCGTCCCGCGGATCTCTGGCCGGTTTGCTCACGCTTTGTCTCCTCTTCGATTTTGAGATCCCATTGACCTTTCCTTTCTCCGATTTGGACTTCCGCTTCTTCTTCTTACTGCCCTCGGCTGACTCGCCGGTACTCAACTTAGAAGCCCTATTGACGATGCTTTGTTCCTCATTACTAGATTCTGAGGAGTGTACGGATTCTCCCGCCTTTCTCTTTGCTGGTTGAACTGCAAATTCAATCATTTTTCCGGGCATGTTTCTCAGTAGTAGTTGGTGTTTGAATGTAACAAAAACTTCCAAAGTATATAGTCCCGCTTAGTATATAGTCCCGCTTAATACCCCCCCTGCATTCGGTTTGCCCCGGACTTACTCGTAAGAACTTGGCTCAGCCTCGTATCAAACACTTCGCATCACGCTTCACATTCACCTGTACTAGCTCTTACCTCTGGAAAGCGACTTCATTGAGGCTGTAGCAAATCACCGAAGTGAATTACAGCTTCATTTTGATACTTTGACATGTGCTGACCTACTTATCGCGCATGGCTTCGCCACCTTATACCCACACCAGCTACGGCTCTGCCATCTCGCCTCCATATCCCTCGAACTCGCAACTTCCTCAACCTCTGAAAAGACGACAATCAGATATGGCGACTGGTCCCCCTTCCATCAAGCGCCGCAAGGCCTCTATGATGTCCACCACATCCATAAACTCCGCTCACCCTCTCCGCCAAACCTCCTTCCCACCCGAATTCAACGCCGGCACACCCTCCTTCTCGCGATCACCCAGCATGGACACCATGTCTCTAGTCTCTGGTAGTGTCGCAGCTGGCCCCTCGAGTGCTAAGAAGAAGGCGAAGCGCAAGTTGAAGAAGAAGGATGGTGATGATGTGTCTGTGGTGAACGGGAGATCAAAATCTGCGGTTTCAGGAGATACAAAGCGAAGAGGAAGCAGAGATCAGACAGTGGAGGAGGAAGATGATGGCCAGGATGAAGCTCCTATGGAAGCTACGGCGACTCGGAAGGAGGAGAGAATGAAGGAAGAAAAGCGGAGACTTGTGCTTACGAGGGCATTTGATGAGGACCAATTTCAACGATATGAGGCTTGGAGAAGTAGCAAACTTTCAGATGCGGTGGTCAGGAGAGTATGTGCAATTCTGTCTGACGTCCAGTTATTTTCTAACTTAACGCAGATTGTCAACCAAACACTCTCGCAATCCGTTCCAGCAAGCGTAATTCTAGCAGTTAAGTCTGCTGCTAAGGTCTTTGCAGGAGATATCATTGAGAGCGCAAAGAGAGTCCAAACACAGTTTGTCGAGGTATCCGATGAATCGCAACTCGATATAAAGGACCGAGGTAATATCCAGGAGGATGATCCAGAAAAGAGAAGAGGTCCCTTGATGCCGGAGCATCTACGGGAAGCATTCCGGCGGCATGTGTTGGAGGACAAGGGTGGGTTGGTAGGAGAGCTGGGCCTTTGGCAATTACAAGGTCAGACCGGTGTTGAGAGATTCGGATCGAAGGTTGGAGGTAAGCGGCTCTTCAAGTAATGCATAATAGGACGATTCGATGGCATATTGCGGCGTTATGGCGCAGGTTACTGGAGTGATTTGGGCTAAACCACGAGGGCTCCTGGCTCCCACCATGAAAAGTAATCTCAAGGTTACCTGAAAGATGGGACGATAAAAGTCTACAGAATCTTTCTTATACATTGCATGAATGCAAGAAGCATTACAACGAACTGAACACGATTATCAGCAAAGTGGCTTAAAGACACCTGTGTTTCTGTCTGCTCTGTCTGTCTAAGCTCAAGTCTCTTGCCCTGAGCCAGGCTCAAGGGCCTAGATTTGTGGCCTCCACAAACAACGATACTAAAATCACAAGCCCCGATGATCTCTCTACTCTTTTCTCTCTTTTCTATGTCTAGCCTGCTTCTACCTTCGGAGCATTCGCAAAGACCTTTCTGCTTAGGTGTGGCAGTTGGTGAGGGACATTCCCTTTTGTCCTGCCAATTCTAAGGCGGGTAGCCGTATAACTGACCAAATGTTTCAAGTAAAGTGGCTGCCTGAAGCTTGGGAACCAGTGGCAAAGCAAACGGAGCAAGCTCATTGATAACCTAGTCCCCTTCCTTTTCCCCAGATTGTCACGTCTCTTTTCTTTAGTAGTAGAGCACCGATTTCAGAAATGGCTACCGCAAACCCGATCTCTTTCAGTCATTTGACTCCAAAGAAGGTGTTTGTCGATTCTCCGGAAACACTTCAACACTTCCTCGTCGACCTTGGGAATAGCTCGAACTTTTCGAGTAATCTCACGACACTCTTCATCGATCTGGAAGGAATCAACCTCTCCCGAAACGGAACCATCTCGATTCTCACTGTGCTTCGTCAGGAAATATCTGCTCGAGATTGCCTTTATCTCCTCGACATTCATACCCTTGGTGCCTCCGTCTTCATCTCCAAGAGTGTCATGCCCCACATAGGCAAGCCACAAACATTCAGGGAGATCCTCGAGTCGCCAGATATCCCCAAAGTCATTTTTGACGCGCGAAACGACTCCGATGCACTCTTCGCCCACTTTGGCATCGAGATGCAAGGGGTTGTAGACTTGCAGCTAATGGAGAACCTCTCTCGGAGAGGAAATGGCAAGAGACTGCTTCACGGACTGGCGAAATGTATCAAAGAGGATTCGAAGCTCTCCGTACAAGATAAGAGGATCTGGGAGTTGGTAAAAGAGAAGGGGAAGATGTTGTTTGCACCAGAGGTTGGAGGGAATTATGAAGTTTTCAATGAACGACCCTTGAAGGAGCAAATCAAGCTTTACTGCGAGCAAGATGTTCTATGTATGCCGGGATTGTATCAGATTTACTCTGACAAATTGGCTTCCTCGGGGCCTGGCGACTGGAAGGAAAAGATCATGATAGAGACTGGGAAGAGAATTGGGCTGTCAGTTAGTAAGGAGTATGAACCTCATGGACTGGACAAAGCCTTGGCACCTGACTGGGGTATCAAAGTATTGCCAACATTGGACGAGTGGCTTGGTAACTACGACATCAATAGGTATGATGAGGTAGAGGAGGATCCGTATGAAAATGGTTATGAGGATGATTACCAGGAGACAGGGCGGGACTTTGATGGTTGGGAGGAGACGATGGCCGCAGAGGGAGAATGGTTTTCAGAGCGCTAGAAGGTGTTTGTTGGTTTCGCTTGTTAGGCAACAACGTAACAGAATCAATCATCTCGTTTCCCTCCCCTCACTTGTTTCTCCCCCATTAGTCCTCTCCAATTTCACTTGTGTCTCGATATCAAAATGCTACACCCCATCTCCATTCTCGTATTCCCCACCCGCGCCTCGAAAATAAACGGCACTAGGGCACACTGGGCTCTCTTCGTTCACCCTTCTACTTCTCCTCCTCCATCAAACTCGACTTCCTCATCGCCACATTCACCACCAAACCCCGAAGTAGGCAAAACAATCCAAGTCCTTGGCACCCCCTTCACAGGCTACGGTCTCGAGTTCGCTCGCCTTGTCTCTCTTTCTTCTTTTACTGAGAAGCACCAAGTCTACTCTCTTGGTTCAATTTCAGACAATCATGTCAATATGGATATGAGAGAGGGTGATAGAGAGGTGAAGAAGGTTGATGTGACCCCTAGGGATGAGTTAGAGAGGTTAGCGAAACAGGTGGAGGTTCCGGGTGTTAGTAAGAAGCCGTTGGATCCTAGCGTTGTGAGCCCTTTCTCAAAGCTGATGAAATAACTGATGGAGATGCTTCAGCTGACTGGATCTAGGGAAGGAGATGTCAAAAGTGGACGAGGGAGTATGTGGAGCTCCTGGTGAAGAAGGGGATTTTGGAGGAGAGCGCATTGGAAGTCTTGGATAAGGTTAAGGCGATGGAGGCGGGGAGTGTGTCCTGATTTGAGTAATTGAATACCAAGTTGTTGTTTTCATGCTAGGCATTGAAGAAGTCTGGAGACATTAAGTTCTATTCCATATTATGCTTGGTTTTAAAAGTTCCAACAACCAGGGCTTTCCAGTGCAAGCCGCACTTGAGTTTAGCAATAAAAGTACATCCATCCCTCCATATTCTACTAAGAACTCAATTCTACTATCCCCTCCTCGCTCCACGCAGAAAACAAACAAACACAGTGTTATGCCTCAATTCTCCCGCAGCCCAGCCTGCAGCCCCAAAAACATTGCCGTAAGTGACAAAACAATTACTACTACTCGCAAGTGGTCATCCCTGAACCCTCTCCGCAAAGAGTACTCTTGGCGATATCAACCACCACAAGATGAACGACATCAGTTAGATTGGTCGAACAATCGGTCAACTCAGCAGGCTTACGCTCAGCTGTCCAACTGGCCGATTGTTGGATGGTGACTCTGAGCTTATCATACGGGCTGGGCTTTCTGGGGAATTTTGACGGCGCCGGCTCGTGAAACCTAGCGTTCAAGCTGTATCGGATATCCAACCCGGCTTGAATAGTGACCTAGTTTTGAAGATTAAGTGGTGTTCAGCAAAACTCATTTCGTCTTGAAAGGCTAGTCCGAGTGACTCCGGAATTGCCTGAAGGCTGGAAATTTGAAAAGCTTGCATTATCTATTCCTTTATATCTGCTCTCTACTCATCTTGGCCATCGTCATCAAAATCCTACTCCTCCATCTGCTCGGCTAACCGGTTTTCCTCCAACTTTCCTGCCGGTTCATCTGGTACCAACCCCCCACTGACATCCTGATCACTAGGACCTAGATTTCCCCAAGCAGCCCTGTTCCTCTTTCCCTCTCCCGGGCCCTCACTCTTGAAATGGTACCCTCTGGCTCTTGGTCCCTGTCCGCTCTTCTCCGGCAGCTCAGGCTCCCAATTCTTCTCAAAGTCGAGCAAATCAGTTTCAAATGTGTCTTTCTGAATACTGTTTCGAATTGAGGTGAAGAATTCGGCGAGGATGTGATGGTTATGAATTTGAAGGAGGGCCCAGCCAAGCATTTCTTTTGCGGAGAGGAGATGTTGGATGTATGCCCGGTGATGAGCGGTACATGTGTGGCAGGTACAAGATGGGGAAAGAGGCATGACTGAGTTGGCGTGCGAGGCGGGCCACATGTCAATTCCAAGAGGGAGAGGACCTGAGCCGCTAACTTCATCACCAGGTAACGGGCCGGGAAAACGGAAAGTCAAGGCAATTCCGGCATCTGTTGCAAAGCCGATGAAAGGAATAGTGAAGATATCCATTCCGAGTGAGATTTGTCTCAATATCTGACGTGGAGACGACGGCTCGTCTAAAGAGAGCCTTGGGAGTTTAGAAACTGCTGTCGTGGCTGGGATGTCTGGGAGAAGGTTTGCATCGTAGAACGCAAACCCAGAGATCTGGTCAGCTAAATCGTCGGCAACGTTGTTGAGATACTCTGATTGATCTAAATAATCTATCCCAAGGACTGGTGCAAATACTGCTTGCTCTTCTGACTTCCCAGCTAGAAGTTCGGACAGCCATTGTTGAGTTCTGTCTCCCATTCTGGCCACTCGTTTGGTACCAGGAATAGATCCATGTGGGACATCACCTAAGGAGACGGCAATATCTGGGCGGAGAGCCCGAATGTATGAGACGTAGGCTTTGTTTGAAAGAGCCTGGAAGCCAGTTGAGGTGAAGACTGAAATGGCTATGTTGCTGTTGCCATTAGGAGAAGTGACCGCAGGTGTTCGACGAGGTGCTAGAAATGTAGTGATTGACTTTGGCAGGGCGGTAAAGGTATGGATTGGAGATGGACCGGGACATTTCATTATTGGGGGCGTGCTACTCGTCGCTTTTTCTATGACTGTTTTCACATCAGAATAGGAGATCGAGCACGCGATAATCATACTTGAGACTCACAATCTTCCAGTGCTACATGAACCCCTTCAACCTGAGTTTGCGCTGACACGACATCAGGAGAGACATGAGGGACTACTCCTCGAGAGGTAATTGTGAAAAAGTTGGGCGTCTCAAGCTCTTTCCTTCCCAGTAACGCCAGTCTTCCTAGTCTGGCTACAACCTTGTTATGGTCAATATGGCCAAGGACCTCAAATATGGCTTTTGTGCCTTTCTCTGACGCTGTTGAAGCCATACTAGGGTTCTTTGAAGAGAAGTTGACAACAGTGAAGAAAGGACGAAACTAAAAGCTGATTATTCTGCAGGCCAGCACCCTCAAAAGCTGTCGTAGCTGTAAGAGATGAACAGCCCGAATTTCAAAGTGATCAATATCATTTCTTCAAGTGTTTTTGGGCTATTCTTGATCAGCCTGCCCTCAAAAGACGAAGATATAAAACTCCTAAAGCGAATGAAACGGCAGGAGCAACCCTAGACCACTTTTGGACTAGTCTAATATTGTAAAACGATTGGTTGGTCTGAGCTTTGTTCGTCTTCATCGGCTCGGAATCGCGGCGCGGATCCTTGGCAACTCTGTAACTCGAAGTACTGTACGAGTCTATCTCACTTCCTTTCCTCACATCATGAACTTCAGCTCTGGATATCAGGTAATGTTAATCTTATCACCCTGATATTTTACAGTACTACTTATGAGCAAAATCACCCGACTACTGGATACCCGCAAAACCTAGAGGTTCGTTCGTATTCTCCTTAGCCTTGCTACAATTTACTAAATCAAGACATAGGTCTCAAAACCTCACAATGTGGGGCAATAATGATGAAGAACGGGGCCAATACAGTCTCTTAGAAGAGCACCCAGATGCGCCAATCGGCGACACAGCAAGTCAGACCCATATCTTGCTTCTGGACGATTTCTCCGATGATACGTCCCCTCCAACCCCGCGGCTCATGCAGGATGAAGGATCATGGAAGACATTCAAATGGGTTCCAAGATATGTTCGGCGAGCTGGAAATAAAGCTGCGAATTGGGCAAAGGGGCCAGAGCCTCCTCATATCTACACCATCGAGCCGTGGTTCCCAGTCATACAGGAGGCGCCCATTCGGCTTATAGATCACTTCCTACCCAACAAGAGGCACAGGATCGCTCTTCTAATCGCCTACTACTTCTGCTGGATATTGACTTTTGCTATTGTCATGAGGCAGAGCACACTTGCGACAGAGATTGAGGGTTGGGGAACTCCAGGAAGTATTGGCTGTACGAATACATACTGGGTTCCGGGAAATCAGTGCGGCTTGAATGGAAACGATTGCCGGCCCTTTGGTGGAAGCGGATTTGCATTCAGGTGCCCCGGGGAATGCGCGGGAGTCAACGTCTGGAATTGGCGGGCAGTTGGAGGCCAGGAAGTCCGATACCGACCACTTGTGATCGGGGGTCCGTCGACAGACGACGACACTCCCATTTACCGAAGCGATTCATTCATTTGCGGTTCTGCAATCCATGCTGGACTTATTGACAATGCAAAAGGAGGCTGCGGGGTTGTTACCCTTGTTGGTCAACATAGCAACTTTGAAAGCTCAACGAGGAATGGCATTGAGAGTATCGGCTTTGACTCAACTTTCCCCTCCTCGTATACATTCCATTCCGGTACGACATGTGAGGCCAAGGATGCACGATGGGAGTTACTCTTCGTCTCACTAACCTTCACTATTGTACTCTCTCTATTCACTACTTCCCCTGGCCTGTTCTTCTTCAGCATCTTCACTGGCTTATTTGCCCATGTTGGACTTGCATCTGATCCACCGTCGCACTCATCTACCACTGATCTAGTCTCAAAAATCCTTGAAAAGTACTTACCTGCAGCGTTTTGTGCTTTCGTAATCTATCGTCACATGGGAGCGCGCCGAGCACTTAGTGGACTGACTGCCCAAATCGAAAAGACAATCCTGTGGCTCGGTGGGTGCTGGGTTGGCGCGCTTTCGAACTACACACTTGACTGGATACCGATCCAAAGATTGACGGCATCTGATCTCAGAGAACAACCCGGTGCCTGGTTAGCGCTAGGGATAATTGTTGGCTTGCTTGTTTTGATTTTTGTCAAGCAGATATTCTTCTTCCGCAATGAGGGACGACTAGTGAAGTATTTGGGATTATATGGTATCTTCATTGGTGCCATACTGATTTCACTTCTTGTACCTGGTCTTAGTTTGCGGATACACCATTACGTCCTAGCGTTACTCCTTCTGCCTGGGACCAGCATGCAGACTCGGCCGGCTCTCCTTTACCAGGGACTACTTGTGGGTTTATTCGTCAACGGCATTGCAAGATGGGGTTTCGACTCTGTCCTTCAGACCCCAGACGCCCTCCAAGGAGATGCACCAAGCTATTCTCAGCTCCCGAAGATATCTCCACCAAATATTACACTTGGGGAAAATAAATCAACCATCTCCTTTTCGTGGCTTACGCCTCCTGAACCGTTTGATGGTATTAGTGTTCTGGTAGATGATGTGGAGAGATTTAGAGGATACGTAGACGAAGGATTTGACAGCGATCAGCAATTTGTTTGGACTAAAGATGCGAGGGTCAAAGAGCCGCACTACTTCCGTTTTGCATACATGCAAGGATCTAGGGCTTGGGATTATACGAAAGCGGGTACTTGGCGTATAAATGGAACTTGGACAGAGATGGCATCTGGCCCTAGTAAAGTGAAGAGTAGGTCTTTGGATGGGGAGATGCTCGCTCCTTCGTTAGATCTCATTAGATCTCATGTATGAATGACTCCACGAGAATAATGATATCAATGATTATGATCCGAATTACTGTACTGTACCTGCAGACTTACCCTTCTGCTTTTTGTCATCATTTGGACTACGAGATACATTTTAAGCGAGGAACTACCAAGAGTATTACTTCGTATATGACCAGAGCTGAACTCAAGAAGCATCGAGTACCACCGGAGTTCTGCCATATTTAAGAATAAGATCTTATTCATGCTGTATTTGGAAACCGGCTGCGGCAACTTGCTTTTCCCATGCCAAGACAACTCGTATATAAGATTACAAGTACATGTACGAGTAAACTGTGTATCCAATACATTCCCCCCACCCCACGTTCCAACTTCCATCCCATATGGTCTCATTCAGGGCCTTAAACTCACATATATAGCCCGCATAACTCACTCACCCACTGCCTCCGATCAACTCCCATCTCTCAAACCCTTAAAAATACACATCCACCATGAAAGTAGCAATCGAGCCTCACGACCCCGCCTGGATCCCGCTCTTCCAAAAGCACAAGGCGGACCTCACCACCACCCTATCTGAGATCCCCGTCATCTCAATCGAGCATGTAGGAAGCACTTCAATCGCGGGTCTTTACGCCAAGCCAGTCTTGGATATCGATATCATCATTCCCAAATCATCCCTTCCAGCAGCCAGGAAGGCTCTGGCCCAGGCGAACTATTTTGATTGCGGAGAGATGAACGTCCCCGGCCGCTTCGCCTTCCGCCAACCAGGCTATACACAAAAAGACGCTGCCTTCGGCTCCAACTCCCACGTCAACCCACTCACCGGCGAGATCGAGATGCGTCGCAACACCTATCTCATGATCGAAGGCTGTCCTGCTCTCAGAAACCATCTCGATGTTAAGCGAGTCCTGATGGAGCATGATGATCTGAGAGAGGAGTATGGGAAGTTAAAGAAAGAGCTGAGTGAGAGGGGTGATTTTAAGAATATTGGGGAGTATGCGGTTGCGAAGAATGATATTCTGATTAGGATTTTGGAGAGGGCGGAATGGACGCAGGAGGAGTTGCAACCGGTTATTGATGCGAATACGCCCGATGCCACGTGGGTTAAGGAGGTGGAGGATGAGGTGAAGGCGGAGAAATGAAGGTCGTTGAGTGGGATTGCGGAACTTGAGGAATGAGTTGTTGATGTGATTGACGGGAAGCAAGTCACAGCTGCGCCTGATCCTCGATCTGATTCCGCTATGGGACTTCATTGTTCAAGTTGTGGAAGAGAGCGGCTTGTTTCGAAATATATACCACTCGCGAGTTCAGCAAACCCGCTTCATATAAAATTCCTTCCACTGGCCCCAAATCTCCGGGTTTTTAGAGAGTATTATTGTATTATTGTAGAGTTGCAGATGATATCCCGAACCTGCATTAACGGGGCTTACGAAGTTACCCAGCTAGTGGAGCTTTTGGTCAACGGCTCCAGAAACCAGAAGCTTGAGCTGCTGCATGGACTATTCTTCTCTCCAACGCATTTCCTTGATAACTTTGTTTTCCATTATTACCATCATCTTCCAGAAAGCTTCAGCTAGAATGGGCTTGTGGTTTTGAGAGTAGGTGATGCCGTTCCCTTTCTGGAAGGATATTATTGATACTTGTAGACATGTTCGTCTTCGGCGATGGGAGTTTCTGTGAATAGGGACCGAACTCAAGAACGGGTTGAAGTTATGTAATGTGATAAAATTACCAAACATAAATCCTATATACAATGGAAATCCCCCGGGTATCACAGCACTTGTATTCCCCGCTTTCCCCAAACCCAAACTGCCGCTATGCTATGCAAGGCCCAAAACGATGTCTATTCTTTCAAAACGCCCCACCAGGAAGCTCATACCGCAGCGTAGCTCTCTTCCCTCTCCCCCCGGCCGGAAGCCTCGAATCCCCCGGACTGTAACCCCTGAGCGGGCTATAATCATCCCACTTCCCCTCTCCCATCGCCTCCCCGGGGACATAGAAATTCTTGTTTGTCTGCGGGCTCCTGAATGGCCTGTAGGCCGTTGGTAATGGAGGCGTTGGGATTGTGGCTGCGTTGTTCAGTACCGTTCCATCCAGGCCTGCATGTCCGTTTCGCCCAGCAAACTGTTCCCGTCCCGGTCCTGGGATATTGTTTGCCAATCGAGCACCGCGCCCTGCTCCGATAGCGATACCGATTCCTCCACCGATCACGCTTCCCGCTGTGCCCATCTCGCTCGTTTCCGAGAAAGCTTTGGGACTTGGTGCACTTCCTAGTGTAGAAGTGCTGAAGCCGCCTGCGCTCTTAACCCCGCCCCCGTAACCCGCTTGCCAGACCTTCGCCTCCAACTCGTTCGTCCCAGTCCTGGGTCTCGAAATCGTTCCCTTTTCCAAATGCCTCCCATTGAGACCGAAACCAGTGTCCGATGCAGGAGCATGCCCTAGGCCACGGCCACCGGCTGAACCGATGATTTCCTGGACTTCTAACGCTCTCTTATATCTTCTTCTCCAGAAACAGGCGAGGACCCCCAACAGGAGAAGTAGGCAGAAACCAACTCCGATCCCAGCCCCGATTGAAATCTTTGCTGTGGTGCTTAGGCCACTCGTCGTTTGGGCTGTTGCTGAGGTGGCCTTTGCATCCGCAGCGCTCACCGTCCCCCCTGTCCCTGTCGCTGACGTTGCTGAGGAGGAAGTTGAAGAAGTGGTTGAACCGTCTGAAGATCCCTTTGTTTTCGTTTTCGTGGCCGATGAAGAGGAAGATGATGAAGTAGTGGTGCTTGACATTGAGGTTGTTGAAGAGGACGAGGGAGAAGAGACAGTAAATACATCGGAGAAGACTTCGGTTCCGGTTGCGTCAGTGATGGACATGAAGAAAGAGTGCCAGGGGACGGCGTTGGCGTCGGGGGTCCAGATGAAGGCGTTGGACCATATTTGTGCTATTACATTTGTTAATTCAAGTTCTTGGAGGCTAGAAGAAGTTGGACAAAAGAGAACATACACCCAACCAACTCCACATCCGCCGGATTCGCTGTCGTCCCGTTCTGCAACTTGATCGTAACAGCACCGCTTGCTCCTGTCCAATCTAACCAGAAACCCTCCCCTTGAACAATTCCAGTCCAGCTATTCGTAAATGCCAGTGCACTTTTACACTCCACCGTCCCCCCGAACCCCAAAGCACCAATAAGCAATAACAATGAAAAGGAAGATAATAAACGCATGTTTACAAGAAGTAGAGGAGGAAAAGTGAATGACAGTAGGAAAGTTTGGATGTTGGTGTAAGGGATGACAAGAGGAGGAGAGAAGAGGAGAACAGAAGGTGGAGGGGAGATGGGTGTTGAGGGGAGGGTACATAGTGCAGGGACTCCTGGCAAACATGCAAATGGCTCTGTAAGATGCGATGCAAAGACAGCAGCCCTGTGGTAAGAAAACCCCTTATAGAACCCCTTCTCTCTCCCCTTCCATCCTTACTTACGTATCCCGCAGCCCTCCTCAGTCAACCTTACTCCGAAGTAGAGGAAACCCTCTCTCCGGAATGAACTTTGCCTATCTGCCAATAGGAGAACCGCTTCCCACCTTACAACGCCCGCTCCATCCTTCAAACGAACAGAAAATAGATGCCGTGCCGTTTCAGCACAATTAGCACTTACAATAGCAACTCCTCCCCTCGGCTCGAGAGAACTTCTTTCTGGAACCAAAATACAGGTGATTGTCGTGGTTTTAGAAACACAGTAAGCCAGCCCCGAATATAGAAATGTGGCTTACTCCGCCTAGTCGTCCATACGCCACCCACCGACAGGGGCGCAGAGGCTACCCACCATGCACTTGCGTGTTTGGTAATCGATGAATCGATTGTGATTTGCTAATCGACTGGAGATTGCGTTGATCGTGCGTATGTAGGAATGAGGCTCTTTGAGGGGTGGACTGGGTGGGAAAATTGATTTGGTAGACAAGGTTTGGATGGGGTCGCGATCTGTATGTTATGCGGATGAGAGATGTGACCAACGGGCCTGGGGATGCCAGATATGGATGGGAAGAAGCGAGGGAGGGAGTAAGGAATTGAGAGGGGAGTACGAAGGCGAGTCAGGAAGACGTCTATTATGTCGAAATCTTGAAGATGGAAAGGATACTTCATAACCCCAACTCCACTCCACCTGAACGCCAGATATGCTATGCCATGCCACCTGATCAAACCCAGCCCAAGTAATGCACGCCAGCCTATTTCGGTCGTCTCAATGGATGTGCTTCAGTATTCCTGTTCAAACAGTCAGCCCTATTCACATCTCTAAAGACTTCCCCTCTCCACTTTCCACACTTCTCATCTTATCTCATCTCCGAGTTTTCGTTTCAAGGGCAACTTACAAAACATATTCATCTAAATTCACCACGCTGGGCTCACTAAACAGTAAGTAAAAATACTTCAATGTTTCAGCAAGCCAGAAACTCTCCATCTCATCCACCTGCTGATTCGCCGCACTCAGCACATCACTGATGGCCGAATGTGCGATAGTAGTTCTCGTTTGCGAGATGATAGCTTTGAACATGTCCCATCCACTGTCGGACCAGTAGGGATCAGCTGTTACGCGGTGCATGATAAAGACGGATTCAATCGCTTCGGGTCTAGATCTTCATCAGCAGAGCTTTTGAGATTGCGAGAATTCAGGGCATGACTTACCTCAAGAGATACCTCGCATCTTGAATATGCGCAAAACCTGGACTCAGCTTATTCGTCCGAATTCTCTCCCTCGGCGCAGCCGGATCCTCCAACCCCCCCGGATCAACCGCCTGATGCCACTTTTCCGTATCCCACCTACATTCGGTCCTGTTCTCACACTTGACCGCCGTAAATGTCTCCGGCATGATCCCCGTAACGGTATTCCTATAAGCCCATACACAACCATCTGCTAGTTTGCCGCCGTCTTCAACGTCTTCTGGCCGATTGAATATTTTGCCTGCAATAGCAAGCATGCCGCCCGTGAAACAGGTAAGATGTTGAAGCTCGGGTGTGTGTCGCACCGGTTGGCCTTCGACCCTGTTGACGCTTCCGGCTATGAGGAGGTCTTCGTCGCCGACAGTCATGGGACGGAAGAATAGGTGCTCTTTAGCTGTTACGATAAACTTCTCGTACATGCTTTGGTATGATTTCACCTGTCCACCGAGGAGCATGAACTGCTTTGGTAGATACTCGTACGTAGAATCTGCCAGAGCACCCAGGGTGAAAAGCTCGTCTGCTCCTACATACGGTGATCCCATAGCTATAGACTGGTTGACCATGCTTGAATCAACTGTTGCTGGCCACATTCCGGGTAGGGTTGTATTCATCTGCCATTTCTCGAGCTCGTTCATAACTCGCTGGACTCCATCGAAATATTTATCGTTCCCGGTGATTTGGGCTAGACGTGTGAATTCGAGGGATAGAGATCCTAAAACTGCTAGAACCACGTTGGAACTAGGCTTATGGTCGTTCTTGAACTCGTCGGTTCTGAGAAGTTAGTACACGGTTATGTAAAAGAACCAGTCTTTAGAATAGCATTCGCAAATATCAGAATGCTCATTGCCATCCAAAGACCAAACAAAACAGGCAAATTGCCAGAAGGTGTTAAGATGATTGGCATCTTCCCATCTGAAAGATGCCCCGCTTTCGTCCGAAGTAAAAGCATCTAAACACCCGATATCAAGGACAAAACATGGCTCCTCAAAAATTCGAAATGACTTACGCAGACCATGTAAAATGAGGACTCGGCATCCTATTCGGTGTATCAAAAGCCGTAAACAGTATCTCCGCCAACTCAACCGCCTTCTCAACCAATATATAATATTTCCCCCCGCTAATGTCAAACGCAGCAAGCATTCCTCCTAGATGTCGAATCGTCGTCTCAAAAAGGTTTATCTGGCACCCTTCCGTGTTCGTGAAATCCACGTTCCGTAATTCCACCAAAGAAAGCTCAAATTCGTCCTTCAACCCCATAATCCACATCGTATCCAAACTATCCACCATGGTCGCCGCCCAGCCACAAAACGGCGTTTTAAACCCTCCTTTTATAGGCTTGAGTTCGTCCTTCCCCCATGCCTCCGACTTATAACCTCCCCACGCATGCAAAAACGCCTCCTTTACCTCCCCCAACCTCAATTCCCTGACCTTCTTTTCCTTCTGCGTTTCAACCACAGGTTCATGTTGGATCTTGGGGAATTTCTTCGAGCGCCCGCGCGGCAGATGGAGAAGCGGAGTCGTGAGCGGGAATCGCTCAGGTCGGATGGGTATGGGGACGAAATTATACTGGAAGGAAGGGCGATGGAAGGCGCCTCTTCGGAGGACGTAGTAGAGACAGCAGACCACAATTGTAAGCACCAAGCCTCTCGTAACCTTCCTACTAGTCGCCTTCGAGAGGCGGGCTGGTTGCCAGCCGACTTCTTTCTCTTTGAGTATCGACATCGCGTTAACTGTACCAGAAGGCAAGGGAAGACAAAACAAGACTGTGCAACAGTGTGGAACCTCACCAGCTCATATTATACATGTACGACGAAGTACAAGGATTGAAGAAAAGTGAGAGCGTAATGACTGTAACTTCCAGGGGAGAAGCTACAGTACTTACAGTATGGATACTAAGAGTGCCAAGAAAGCCACCTGCTCAAACTGTACAGTACTGGTGGTGGTACTGTACTGTATTGAACCTCCGTGTGACATTCCTCGCCTCGGACAACTTCGGACAACCTCGAAACATGCCATGGCTGAAATCCAGTCCACTTTCCGCTATTGTTTTAGCTGCTTGGCGGCCGCCACATCAGCCACGAAAAGAATAAACCAATACAAGGGTACGAAGGTACGAAGGTACGAAGGTACGAAGGTACGAAGGTGCTGTACGGAGTAGGCTGCATCAAATCATGATGGATGGCAGATTGGGAAAGTGATTTGGGGGCTGAGGAGAGGAGGGAGGTTTGGAATGCAGGTGGTGATGCAGGCGGTGACGCAGGGCCACCCCCTTGGAGAAACGTTGGAGAGCCCCATAATTTATTTCCAACCTTATTCCAGCATCTCCAGCATCTCCAGCATCTCCAACAACATCAGCAACATCAACACCTTCACAGCTTCTTGCTACAGTAACTAAGAAATCTGTAAAATAGGAATACAATCACCAACATCACAAGCGCGCGTCTCACTCTGCACTCTGCACTCTGCACTCTGCACTCTGCACTCTGCACTCTTCACTCTTCACAAATCCATATCCTCCATCTCTTTCCTTCTGTCCTACTCCCATGGATCTCCCAGTCCCACCCAGCACACCCCTCTCTGGCTCAAGCATCACCCGCTACAACACCTTTACCGACGCCAACCTCATAGCCTCCTCCCCTTACCAAAAACGCTACCGCTACAACGTTGTAGAGCACCCCTCTAGCACACTATCGACAAAATCCCCAAAAAACTCAGGCGCCGGCAGGACTAATTTGAATAAGTATCAGCAGACCCGGCATATCTAGACTTTTCCAGGGAACATGTGAGTAATAAGTACAAAATCGCACGTCATTGGACCGACCAGGGGGGAGGTATTTGACGCTGCCTTTTTATCGGAGCATTCTCCAAAAAACCCGTTGGGATTCAGAGGAAGGAAAGGTGTATGAGAAACTAGAGATGGACAAGGAGAGACTAGAATACATGCAGGTACACGCTCACGCTGGCAGGTCTCAGGAGGAGAGTCGCTGTGATCGTTGTACTGCTCGTCAGAGGGCACGTGGAAGCTGGAAGGGAAGCCGAGGCGGAGGAACCGGGCCTCCTGGTTTGGTTGTATTTTCTGGTGTGGATCCATGGAAGGGGCATTTGCTAAAGCTCTTGTTGCGTTGATAGATCGACTTCGAAACCCCAGGCCCGTTCTCACTTGTAAGGAGAGGCTTTGGCTTGAGGATCCTTTTGTACTGCCCTACAACTTAATCGATACCCGTAATCCTATTTCCACCTTTTTATCCAGCAAGCCCATTGTCCAGTCTCAACCCTTGCGATTCTCCCTGCCACTATATAAGCTCATACCATCGCCTCCTCAAGACATTCTCTCAACCCACCATGATTTCTTCCACTTCTCTCAACTCCCCACAGCACGGCATTGCCGGAATAATAGATGGGACGTCGCGATACAGGTCGTTCTCATTGTTGCCAAGGCGTCCTGCGACGTGCGTGTGGCTCGAAGCTCTCTTTTCTTCACCGCACACCGGATCACGCTGCACTTCGACCGTCTGCATCTCTTCATCGCCCATCTGTCCAACTCTTTGGCTGCTGTGTACCCCTTCTCTCGCCGTTTCATACCGGTACTCTGTATCAACCGCTCCTGAACCAGCTTCGTCCGCTATTCCCTGGACGTCTTCCTGCATGGCTACTATTCGTAGCTTCAACCTTTGACCATTTCTGTTCTTGTACATGTTCCTGTTTATCTCCATGTCAGTAAACCGTCGTCCCAACTAACGTCTTAGGAGGCGAGACTACTGCAGAATATACATACGTCGAAACGACTCCGAGAGCTATGACAGCTGCAACAAAAAGAAACCAGGGAAGCAGAATTAGCAACCAAGGCCACGTTTCTTCATCAGCTGTTAGCTTTCGTACTCTAGTCGCATATGTGGAAAGTAGATGACAACAGTGTGAGGAGAGGCCGTAGGAACAGACCCATCGTCATGATTTGAATTGGCGAACAATCGTGCAAGATCCAAGTTGATGGGGATACTACTTGAGCAAGATTTGAGTATCTGCGAATCTCTGAGGTCTTAAAGTAAGTGATGTTGTTTGTCAATGATAATGCTTTGCTGTATTTGAGTTTTGATGAGTTTTGCGAAAAAGGCATTTGAACTCAACATCGATTCTAACATGAGAAGTAGCCAACAGCCCATGTGCTAGGCAACTTCCCTCCCAAGGAAAGAGCTCTTGAATGGAAGGCAGTGTTAACAGAGCACCCGCGCTTTCCTCGCTCGACATGGCTCTTTCTCCTCGTACGAATTTAAAATCTTAGCCAAGAATCTCCCACTTGGTGAAATTAAAGTTTAGAGTGATACTGCGAAGGAGGATTGATGTCTTGAGAAGCAGGAATTAAAGAGGGAAAAAATAGTGAAAGATTTAGCAAGGTAAAGTGAGCTTGTGAAGTCCAGGTCATTTGCTTCAGGTAACTGACGAACTGTCTATCCTTCTAAGTGGTATTCGGAATGTCCATCTCAACTCCATCAACCAAATCAAGCGTGTACTTCTTGAAAAAGTCAACAATGATAGACGTAGCATTGAAATTTGCCACATTTCCATTATTGTCACTGTTTGTGACCTACACCTCATTAGCCATGCTTCCAAGATCCAGTAAAAGATGAACTCACAGTACTTGGCCATACATGAGCAATGTTCGCATCATAAACATGACTAACCAACCCCTCCGTACTCCCGTTCCCCCATACATACTCAACCGTACCACTCCCCAAACTACTTGATGTATTACCCCCTCCCAAGTTATCCCTCACCGCCCACTGCTCCATATACCACGCTATGCTCGGTAAACACTCCCCCTTCCTCCCCGCCCCCGTGTACGGAACCGTACTATCCTTTCCCCCATGAAACTCAAGAAACGGAATTCCCTTCCTCCCGGCACTACAGGGAATTGCAATACTATCCGGCTCACACTTCGTTGTATTCTTGATGTAAAAACCGCCTGAAACTGGGGCGAAAGCCGCGATTTTTGTTGAGAGAACGGGATCGCAGGCGAGGATGCCGCAGAAGCCTCCGCCGTCGCTTTTGCCTGTGGCGTAGATCCGGGTTGTGTCGAGGGTGTAGAGGGAGGTCATTTTAGTGAGGATGTCGAGGATGAATTGTGTGTCGTTTGCCGTGTGGCCTGGGAAGCCTTGCCACGTGTGCTAGGGTTGGAGTAAGTTCATGGTCTATTTTGAGGGGATTGAGGAAAAAGGGATGTACGCCTAAGCCTTGGGGGTAGATGGCAATGGCGTAGTCGTTGAAGAAGGGGCTGGACATCTGGGAGAGACCCATTTGCTCGCTGGCATTTCTAGTTCCTCCGTGGAATGAGAAGATTACTGGGTAAGGTGCAGAAGATGTGAGAGCTGGTGGGAGAGTTAGGAGGAACCAGCGGGAAATTGTTGAGCTGTTGATGGTGATATTTTGCACTTCTGAGCAGTCCCCAAAGGATTTGGTCATGGAGAGGAGCCCAAGAGCAAAGAAGAATATGGGAAACATCTTGGATGGTTTAGAGGAAATAGAGAAAAATAAATGAGGAGATTGAAAGTAACGAAAGAGAGAAGCTGGGAAAATAAATAGAAAAGCCCATATTCACCCGAGTTTCACACGAGATGATGTTGAGTTACATGCCCTCAAGTTGAACCGTCTGGAATGGCCGAAAAAACTCTTTCCATGGTCAGCATAGTGACTGCCACGAAGATAGCTACCGTAAGAGTCAGCTTAACGCCTTGCTGATTCTGGACGCTCTGCTTATACTCTCCACGAATAGTCAGCTCATAATCCCCCCCTCCCTCTCTTTGATCGGTGAACACTCGGTTCATTCGGTAGACTCGGTCAAGGACATGAAGTAACCGCCGTGGGAAGAGATAAAGTCAGATGGTGTTACAGAATTTGCACCTTACCCCAGCTTCAAAAAGGCTAATAAGCTTTCTGGCTACACAGGCTGCATAGTCCCGAATCCCCGGATTGGTCTAATTCTTGCCCCATGTTTTCTCCAAAGGGATGGGATATGGATGGCGTATTTCCCGCCAACTGATATCGCACTGTGCATCTCAGGGGGGATTATAGAAAACTATCCGGAAAATTCAAGCTCCCATAGAACATGTTCTTATCACCTGGCGTTGCCTCCTCTCGATGAAGTGCTGTTTAGGACAAGTCACCAGGCTTACAGTGCCTCGGTGATGCCGCTAAGCACCACTTGGACAACCCCTTACGCCCTGGACTTAAATTTCTAGACCTCATGGACTGGTCCAGACTGGTTTTCCCGCTTTCGACTTCTTCCATAGACCCCCCAGCTCCTCGCTTGCCGCACATATTCTTTGACAACGACCCTAGCCTTCTTCTTGGAGAGATTCGCCATTTCGGCTTTCTGGACTCTTAATCTGGCGTACGGGTTACTGGCCTTCTCAAATGCTGCATTGTCGGGGTAAACGGATCCGTCTGATTCATACGCAAAACCATTCTTGATGAGTTGATCCACAAAGGTAGCAATCTGGGGAACATAAGTGGTGACTCGTTTGATAACATCTAGGCGTAAGACGTTCAGAGCCACTATATCCTCTATGAGTTGGTCCTCCCATTGTGTTGTTACATCAGTGAAGATAGTACGGTCAGTCCCATCAATAGGCTCATTGTACGGAGAGTCGAGATACGGAAGAAGAATCTTGGCTACCCCACCAAAGCCTTTATTCTCTTTTATCGCTTGAGAGGGAGAATTCATGTTGGTGATATCCATCTTCATTTGGCATCCGCTCTCTAAGCTTGCCCTCTCCAGTAAACATTACTCCAGCCAGTGCCTTACCGTAGACTGTCTCTCGTCTTGCCAAATGGTTTGATGTTGCTACAAGCTTTGAGATTTAATGCTTGGTATATTTTTTCGACTTCTCCAGTTCCAAGAGTGTTGCTCTTCAGGTCTCCAGAATAATCTATCACTGAGCCAGATCAGCATCACAGATTCCCAAGTCTATATCTCTCGAGGCGCACCTTGTTATCCACATCTGTAATCTTCATAATAAACTTACACTATAGCCAAAATAATCCAGCATGATCCTCCGAACAATATCCGCAGAGACATAGTTTCTGGTGTGTCTCAGATGTGAACGATCATAAGCTACCAAGAGATTTTTCCCCTCCTCGAATAGACTAGGATAGGTGCCTTACGAGTTAGGCTTCAGAGTTTGTTTTTTTAATTGCGCCATAATGTTCTTAGCAGCTGCAAGCTTTCTGATAGATGAAGCATGTGCCTACTTGAGTGCGAAAATGCGAGAAAATTGGGAGAAAAGGAGCATTCAGAATGTAGTGAATCGCATGTTACAAGTCTATGACCCTTTGGTGAATTGGGTGCAGGAGGGACAAATCCAATGGCTCGGCTGAAAGCCGGCTGATTTTCTCCCCAGCCTTGGACAAACCTCGAAATTATTTTTTGCGAACCGATTCACCAAACATCATAACAAAGATGGCTTCAGATATTTCGCCATTCTTGTTTCCTGGAATAGTTGCTCAGGCAGACAAACTATCCATTGTTCACCTAAAAAGGGACCTCCAATTACCTACAATCCTTAAGGAACACGACGAAGATGATGAGGGCTACTCCGAGGGGAAAGTGGTCAACACACGGTTTGGGTCATTTCCGCATAGAACCTTGATTGGATTGCAATGGGGAAGTCAAGTTAGAGCTTCGAAGGTTGATACTGGGTCCAGGGGGCGGAGAGATCAAGCTCAGGCAAAGAATAAGAAGCGGAAGTTGGAGGAGGAACCTGCTGCGGGGGAAACTTCAAACAAGGCTTCGAAGGCCGCGGAGGGGGATAGTCCTCAGACAAACAAAAAAAAAGATGACGATGAGACGGAGGCTGCTACACTAGCTGCCATAAAACAAGAGACAGAAGCTGTTGCTGCCCAGAGCGGTTTTATACACCTGCTTCCGCCAACCCCAGAGAATTGGACGAGCTCGTTACCCCACCGAACACAAGTCGTCTATACACCTGATTACAGCTATATTTTACATCGATTGAGGGCCAGACCTGGAACAAGCTTCATTGAGGCTGGCGCTGGGAGCGGATCCTTTACGCATGCCTCTGCCAGAGCAGTCTACAGTGGTTATCCCGCATGCGCAGAGGCACCATCGAATAAGAAGAGAAATCTAGGCAAGGTCTGGAGTTTCGAATTTCACGAGCAACGCCATTCAAAGCTGCAAGAAGAGATTAGAGACCATGGGCTAGCTGGGGTTGTGCAGATCTCGCATCGAGACGTCTGTGAGAACGGATTTTTGGTAGACGGAAAGAGCCCAAATGCCGAAGCCATATTCTTGGATCTCCCAGCCCCATGGCTTGCTCTACCTCACCTCACAAGATCACCTCCCCAGCCAAAAAATTCTAACGAAAATCCAACGACCAATGGCTCAAAAGACAAGATGGAACCTTTTATTTCAGCCCTAAGTCCTACCGCACCAGTCCACATATGCACTTTCTCCCCCTGCATTGAACAAGTACAAAAGACCATGTCGATTATGCGGCAGCTTGGCTGGATTGATATCGAAATGGTTGAGCTCTCTCAAAAACGCTTTGAGATCCGCCGTGAGCGCATAGGAATCGACAACGGTGCTGCCCGAGGTCTTCAAACTACTCCTGCCACTGTCGATGAAGCTCTCGCCCGTCTAGTCGAAGTTGAAGGCACGTTCAAATCCTACCACGAAAATGGCGGGGTGACTGATGCCCCGAAGAAAGAAAAGTTCAATCCCAATAATCGCGAAAAGATAATTGAGAGTTTGGTTGAAAGAAAGATGTACAAGGAGGGGAAGTTGTGTCACAGAACAGAGCCGGAGGTGAAGCTGCATACAAGTTATTTGGTGTTTGCTGTATTGCCGAGAGAATGGAGCGAGGCGGATGAGAAAGCTGTTAGAGAAAAGTGGCATGTGCCGACTAGAGAGGAGTTTGATGAGAAGGGAGAGATTATTGGCATGAGTAAGAGACAGTTGAAACATGCTGCTAGACAGGCTCATAAAGAGAGCAGGGAGACTATCAATAAGAAAGAGAGGAAGAAGGCAGCAAGGGAAGTACGCAATACTGCTCTTGGGGAGGAGAGTACCGCTGATACTGTAGCTGCTGAGCCAAATGCCGAGTCCCCATGCGCTTCTACAGAAATCAAACTGGTAGCAGAGGCAGAGGCAGAGGCAAAAGACGTGAAGATGGCAGGCCTTTAGAATAGATCTGAGATTTCAAGCTGAGAGTCAAATAAGATACCCAGTTCGCGGCCCAAAATACGTACTAGAATTCACAGTGTGGCTTACTAGCAATACCTCGTATCCTCCCTATCCCCATCCCTTGAAGTTTGGTCTCCCAAACCAGTGCCCAGAACTATGCCATTTCCTCTCAAACCTACAACTCGACAGCCCCTTCCGGCACCCCAGCCCTACTCCTCAACCGCCTCGCAAAAAACTTCATAATCGGCAACATCTCGTCCCGATTCCCTGGCATACTGTCTTCATCTTTACTCCACTTCACATATTCCATATCCTCAAAATTGATCTTTAGGTCATCGACCGCACTCCTCGTAACTTGCGTACTCCTACTCCCGCCCAACACCAACACCGGCGTCTTACTTTTCACCCCAGCTTTCGAAGAAGAGGATGGTAGCCGACCACCAATGCTCACCACACCGCCGAGTTCTTGAGACTCAGGCAGCAACCTTGCAATAGCCAACCCAACCATGCCGCCTTGGCCGAATCCGAAGATCACCATACTTCTCCAATTATACCCACACTTTGCTATCAGCACCTCTTCAATGATCCTCTCTTTGATCATCCTCAGAGACTTGGTGAATCCAGCGTCGAGATCAATGTCTCCCTTCCCTTCATCGAACAAAACGTCATCTCCCCAATGGAAAGCCGGAGAGTCTGAACCGGCGAAAATTGGGGGAATGGGCGAGGGACCTCGGATGGAGATGGTGAGGGTTGAGGGGAGGGAGAGGGCGCGGCCGAAGTTGGTGAAGGGAGTCTGGGTGTCGCCGAGGCCGTGGAGGAGGAGGAGGATGTTTTGAGGGGGCTTGGAGTCCGGTGGGGGGGTTACGGTGAGGGTTATGGAGGAGGGGAAGTCGGATTGAACCGGGAGGCGTGGGGACGACATAACCGGGTGGTGTTATTGAGGCGGAATAAGAGGTGGTGGATTATGCAAGTTTGATGCCCCTTTATTTAGCGAGGAGATTCAGGGGCTGACCGATGGTGTGAAAGCGTGAGGGGTATCGAAGTGAAAGGGAAGTCGAAGCCTTTGACTGCGGCACTGGTGAAGGCAACACACAGGGTTGCAGTACTTTGTGAGGCCCTTTTTATTTAGCGAGCGATGTTCCTCTGCCTTTCGGTTAGGAGTTATTTCTTTCTCTCCGTACTCTCAAGGTTGAGGTCTTCTGAAGTCTCTTAAGTCTTGATTTTGTGACTTCAAGCCTTTCCCGTTCGTCAGCCAAGGTCAGTTCCGAAGATTTCTAGTCTGCCCTCGTCTTCGTACAGCGTTTGGTGCCGGATAATTATTTTCACTTTTCAGTCTGAGCTTTTGAAGACGTTGATAGAACTGGGAAGGAAATCAAATCATTGCACATGTGGCAAGCAGTTTCATTGATCCCGTGATATTCACATGATCTTCAAGAACTGGAAGCTGCTAAATGTTGATAAAACAAGCTCTGGCCAAGATGACGGGCCCAGCAACAAGCTCGATGATGCCCGTCAATTACTCGGTGGTGGAGGTCCCAGCTGCATCTCTGCATGCATCTAGAACATGTCCTCGGCTAAGCTGTCTCCCGGAAAGTGCGACTTAATATTCCTCCAGCAATATCTCAATCTTTTCATGTATTCTATACGGTAGGGGATCAGGACCCTGGGGGCTGGGGGAATAAGGTTGCGTGAAGTTGATGAAGTTGTCTCTGTGTTGTCTCTGTGGACAGCCTTGGATGTCCAGTCGATGCCTTGAGGCAAGATGATCTTTCCTGGTGGAGGAGCCGATAACAGCGCAACAAAGTTTATTACCTTCTATCCGTTCAAGCCGGCATCTTGTTCAAGTCCCATCAAGAGGAAGCCGGCGGCATGAATCCGTAGACGTACTGTAGACCCTCATGGTCAGATTACTTTTTGGGGATTGGCGATGCATTTCTTGACAGGAGAAACTTGATGTCATATTCCGTTTCAGTAAGAGCCGTTTCAATAAGTACGATACGAGATAGTGGCTATCAATGAACAGCCTTATTCGGAAGTCCAGGCAAGGAATGGGGAGAGGTATGTTTAGATATTTCATGCTGGCAGGCTTATAAGTGTAGCTGTCTCTTTCCACGTTCCAGTACTTCCTTCGGCGGCGTATCTACATGAGGGATTGGCCAATACGACTCAATAGCTGTGAGAAGGAATATTGGCGTCATGGAGGATTGTACCTTCCGTACTTTAGAACTATTGGGAGCTCTCGACACAGGACAGGAAACGTGTCGATGAGATTCTAAGCTATGCAAGCTCTCTGGTCGAAAGCGGTGGAGCCGAAGGAGTTCTTTCTGGCGGGGATGGAGGTGCAGAGCAGGATGGAGCTAGGGATAGTCGTTGAAATACGGTACTTGTATGGGGTGGATGTTTCTTCAGCACTTTTGCGCTGGACTAGGTTAATAGCTAGAAAGATGACCCAGGTTCGAGTTAGTGAATCCCGGTGTCCCTGCCATCCAACTTCCTGTCGATTATAAAAAGCCCTCATTGCCCCTAGCACCTCCAACCCATTCATCATCAATCACGAATTTGCAATTCTACCAAGCCTTCAAACCACTCCCAGATACCTACCAAACACCCTTTCAATACCCAATTATATCAATTATCATGCCTTTCGGATGGGGTAAGCTCCCATATTCTCCAACAGCTCAGAGGTATGTACATATGAAGCACCTGCTAACACCACTCTTCTTCAGGAGAATCTGAGCAAGCCTATCAACAGGCCCAAGACCCCAACCAAGACTTCGGTAACCAATCCAGCTTCGGACACGAGGCTCTTGCCGGTGCCACCTCTTTCGGTGCTTTCAAGATGTTCGAGGACCGCCAACGCAAAGAGGGAAAGCCAGTCTCTCACTAATTCGCCAAGGAGCTTTTCGTCGGTCTTGCCGGTGGTGAGGTTGACAAGCTTGCCGAGACCAAGGGAATGACTTCATCGATCGTGAGAAGGCCAAGCACCACGCTCGCGAGAACGTTGAGAACATGTACGATCAACACTACGTTCAAGGACAAGGTGCTGATCAGTATGACCCGTAAGGCCCCCAGGCTCTTTACTCATAAAGCGAGTCGAGCTGACGATTCCAATATCGACCAGTACGACGCACCACAACAATTCAACAACTACTAGGAGAGTTTTGGATATGCTGAGTCCTCCTCTTCTGATATGATTGGTACGGGGAAGGATCCGCACGGATGGAAATGGATACATGACCTCGTTGGCAGCTGCGTTCTGGAACAGTAATCGGGTAGATACCAAGGAGATAAAGGTACAAATATTTGATCACATACCACAGTACTGACTCGTATGAAGGATGTACACCCTCGTCATCTAAATAAGATACGCAGCCAAAGAGTGCTGACTCGGCGGTGAAAAGTATGTTTAAGCTAGTGGTTTGGATGAACAGGTGGATTAATGGAAGGAAATCTGGAAGCTATGGGAAGAATTGACTCAGGAGACCTATCAACAGCTCGAGAAAGTGAGGGAAATTTTGTGACATCGGTCAAATGCTATGAAACCAACGAAATGATGTTGTTCAAGAGATGCCATGTTGGCTCTCAGGGAACCAAAGATAAGCAGCAACGCTAACGCCGCTAAGCTCATATCGTACTGTGATTCCAATCTCACATCAATACTTACGAAGGTACCACTACTATGACTATTTTCGATATTACCAGCTTCCTAGTTATCTCTTTAAGAAGTTAAATGGTTACTAGTCTGCAAGCTCCCTGAGTCCTCAGCACAGCTTCCCTTCGCCTTCCAATCCCACTCTTCCCAATTGAAGACTCGTCCACCCAACAAGCTCCTCACTCTCAAAATGGTTAAGAACTCCCTCCGCAACAGCACAAGCACCATGTCTCTGCGAACAGCTCCCTCTTCCTCAGTTAGCGACTTCGAGCGTTCCGCTTCCCAGCAACTGCAGAGCTTAAACGCCGAGTTGCAGGCTAAGACCCGGGCATTGGAGGAGGCTGCTAAGGAACGACGAGAGAAGGAGAGAAGTGATAAGCAGGTTATTGACGCTTTGAGAGAGACTTTAGAGAGTGAGAGAAAGGCAATGGCGAGTTCAGACTGGAGTCCTTCTCCGCTTTGGGCCGAGTCGACTCATGCCCCAGCTCCAGTCCGGGACGAAGAGGAGTTGGCACTCAATTACAAGCAGGCGGGTAGGGGAAGAGCTGTGCGACATTATCAAGCAGACGACACACTCTACTCCCAGTCTAAAGATGTGGCTACGACCCCTACTAAGCTACATCAAGAAATGAAAGAACTTCGAGGAGCTATACCCACAATTAAGATGCAGGCTGATGGGCTCCTTTCTCTCAGAGACGCTACGCTTCCGTTATCTTTCAAAGATGCAGACGGGACGTCAACTAAAATACCTATCACGCAATCCTCACAGCTGCCAGTACACACGTTACTCGAGTGGCCAAAATGCAACATCTGTGCCAAATCGTTCGTCAGAAATGATTTATTGGTCCTTCATCTTCGTACAATGCATAGCACACCTGAAGCAATGAAGCAAGCTGAAGATCAATTGCATTTGGTAGCTCAGTATACTGCCACGCAGGCCAATCATAAATCCTTTCTCCATTCTGGGAAGAAGCTAGGTTCTGGGCAGTGGCCGCAGTGGCAGCCCATGTTAGTTCCCTCGCTCGCCGAGTCGAAGCCAGAGACGAAGAGTTTGTTTGAGAAATACAAGGAGTCGGTCCACGAGCAATATCATCAGCCACCGAAGAATAGCTTGATTACGAAGGGTCTGGTCAGAGAAGGGAGTGCATTGAAAAGCCCTGAAGCATATACTCAACCTTTCTGTGATTTTTTGACCGAGAATCCAACTGTTTTCCATGCGGTGGACTACTTTGAGAAGAAGTTGGAGAAGGCAGGTTTTGTGAAGGTATAATGGCTCGCTCTTTACGAAGAGTCTTCTTGCTAATAAGTGATAAACAGCTCTCTGAACGCAAAATCTGGGACCTCGAGAAGGGTGGCAAGTATTTCATCTCTAGAAATGGAAGTTCGACGATCGCCTTTACAATTGGTGGCGGATATAGCAGTGGAAATGGCGTGGCTATGATTGCTGGTCACATTGATGCTCTGACTGCACGTCTAAAGCCAATGAGCAACAAGAAGACATCCGCTGGCTACGTTCAGCTAGGAGTTACTCCATATGCTGGTGCTTTGAACGAAACCTGGTGGGACAGAGATCTTGGCATTGGTGGAAGAGTTTTAGTCAAAGACGCTGAGAGCGGCAAAATCCACACTCGACTTGTTAAGCTGGGGTGGCCAAGTAAGTTCGATCAAACCTTGATGCGTCACATGCTAATGATCAATACAGTCGCTCGGATCCCAACTCTGGCACCACATTTCGGTGTTGGTATGATGGGTCAAAATAACAAGGAGACTCAGGCGGTCCCGATCATTGGTCTCGATAACTCAGACATTGGTGCCGCTGAGGAGGAATTCAAGAACCTAACTTTGGGAGGAGCAACGAGTTTCGCAGCAACTCAGCCGCCGAAGCTTGTTCGCGCCATCGCTGGCGAACTGAGTATCCAGGATTACTCCTCAATTGTCAACTGGGAGTTGGAGCTCTATGATACTCAACCTGCCCAAGTCGGTGGTCTTGATAAAGAGTTTATCTTTGGCGGCCGTATCGACGACAAGCTCTGCTCCTGGTCCGCAATGGAGGGGCTGCTCGCATCTGCATCAGCTCCTACTTCTAAGGATGACGGCATTGTAAAGCTTGTCGGTGTCTTCGATGACGAGGAGATTGGCTCTCTCTTAAGACAAGGTGCAAAGGGTAATTTCTTGCCCAGCGTTATCGAACGTGTCTCGGAATGCTTTGCTGAAAGGGGTCGTTCTGGAGCCAATGTCTTGTCGCAGACTTACGCCAACTCGTTCTTGATCTCTGCTGATGTCACGCATGCCGTCAACCCTAACTTCCTGTCTAAGTACCTCGAAGGTCATGCGCCACGCCTGAACGTCGGTCTCGTCGTTTCAGCTGACTCAAACGGCCATATGACCACCGACTCCGTCTCTACTGCTCTTCTTACTCGAGTTGCAGAGAAGTCTGGCAGCGAACTCCAGCTATTTATGATTAGAAATGATAGCAGGAGTGGTGGTACCGTTGGCCCGATGCTTTCAAGTGCAATGGGAGTTCGGGCTATTGACGCGGGTATTCCGCAGTTGAGCATGCATTCCATCAGAGCTACGACTGGAGCTAAGGATCCAGGACTGGGAGTCAAGATCTTCAAAGGGTTCTTCGATACATTCGAGAGTGTCGATTCGGAGTTTGAATAAGACTTTAGAGGAGAACCGATTAGATGAGAGAACTAAGGTTTCTACGGACAGTACAGGGCAAGGGGAGATGCGAGTGCTTAGGCAAAGATGTCATATCTACTCCGTTAAAATAAGTCTTTTGTGTAGGATTACTCTTTCCTTACTTGTTTGAATTCCCGCCGATAGAGAATGCACGCTCAATCTACAATTAAGCAGTCTCCCGACTCCAATTCTTGCTTTTTCGAATTTCCCTGTCACATTCTACTTCTTAGTTTTAAGACTAATCTTTTGCTTGTCCATAATTGAATTCAAAATGCGTATCACATGGACAGGCTCCCTTCATGACTTCATTAAATTCTCCAATGTGGCTTCCTGGCCTCTATTTTTCTGAGGGAGAACGGGGAAAGCATGCCCCGTGTTACCTTCGTTGTTAGATGTCTCAATATTTTATTTCTGATCTTTCCTGCTTCCTATAATCATGTTCCATTCCCTGATTCCACTGTCCACACTCATCGGCGTCGTCTATATTCTGCACGTCTTCCTCCCCCCCTCCCCGGATCAAAAGGTGGTGCTTCAAACGTTTTATTTCTCTCCTAAATGTAGAATCGGGCGTACTGGTTACCGAACGGCTGTTGGGCAATAAGTCGGCGGGATATTTACAGCACCCGTATTCGGAAGTGACGGCGAGTTCGAGAGGTGATATTAAGGAGAATTACGAGGGGAGTTCTAGGGAATTGTGGAAGGGAGTGCAGAGGGGTACCGAGACGGAGTGGATGTCAAATGCTGGTTTTGGAGAATTGGGCCTTCGATGCTTTTCACTCTAGCCTTTACTCTACTTGGGTACCTAAACCTGATAGGATACTGTTCTGGATTGCATCAAGAAGGATCAGTTGAGTTAAAAAGTGCAAATTACTGACTGGGGCAGAGAAGGAGTTGCCGGAGATAGGAGATACAGGATTCCCTTTATCAAGTAAATATTCTATCTCTAGGTCAAATCAAGCGGCGTCTTAATTATCTGAACCTTTTTAGGAGCCCACTGAGGTACTGCAAGCAAATTAATCAAAGTACAGGCAGTTCTTTTTCCCCTCGCTTAGTGGGTAAAAGGGGGAAGGCACAATCGTCCCCTTCCAGGGTGCACTCGCCAAGTATTCAAAGGCTAACACTTCTATTTGAAGATATATCCAAAAAAGTCTTGCTTACGATATCTCTTTTAGCAGTTACAATAAGGAGTATAATTCGAATTTTTGTCTGATTGCGATTGCTCAGCCTTCAATCGCAAGTGAAAAATGGTTGTACAAAACACCCAGAGTTTGAGCAAACTTGTGCTGAGCTGCTGAGCATAGCACTGCTACTTACTTAATATTTTTTTAAGTATAAGGTAGAGATTTAATCTTGACCAAAGATAGACAAGCCAGTCCATTCAGTTTGAACAATCTGTACAGTTTCTTCTCCCGTACAAAAATGATAGAGTTTCTCTCCTACCGCAGGCACTCGTTAGCCTCCTTATCCCCACGCAACTCCTACTTCACGATCGCAACATGTACATAATGTAACAACACCTCTAGCCCTCGCAGCATACCTTACGGGATGACCAACAGAGGCATTCTCCTCGAACCACCTCTTGTCCCACGACTTTTGCCCTCACACAACGGTGTTCCGATCGTCCTGTCATTCGCCCCACTAATCGCCGGTATAGTGGTTGTGGGAATGCGACGCTAAATGGGGGGAGACTAACTTCGCAACGGCTGAGACAGCGTATTTGGAGGATGAGAATGGAAACATCAGCGTGGCCGGTGTGGCGGCGGGCATTTTGGCAATGGTCTTCATGAATGCAAGTGGGAAACAGACCTGGAATGAGACGAGGGTAGAAATAGTGCTGGGAGAAAGGTGGTTTCAAGGGGGTGGGAGATGACAATGAGATTGGGTGTGGTTGCTTTAGGGATGGTGCTGAGTTAGAATGTGTGTTATGAAGTTTGAGTAATGCATAATTAGGTCAAAAGCGATAAGGTAGACATGAGAATAGCATGGAATGCAATAAATTTGCAATTTCCAAAAAAGAGGGAAAGAGGGAACTACCTAAATACCCAAAACACTTACTTCATAAGTCACCGTATCCGACCAGAGCACCTGGGAGCATACGAAACTTTTGATTCTCTAAGACAAGGAAGGACATTGAACTGTTACGTAGTGATGCTCTGCCTCAATTTGCCTTACCCGGCAATGATTGTACGGCTTGCTCATCACTGCTTCAAGTCAACTTCCACTGCTTACTCTTCTCATCCACATCATCGACCCTCTCAGAACAAATAGTAATACACACGCTTCCAAGCGGGGTAAGCTGCGATCTCTGCCCTCGTAGCATTAATCACATCCCAATTGACTGCTCTTCGTCCAGTATCGACATCAATCTGGGAAGTCCTCAACCACCCCTCTCTCTTCCAGGCGTAACCACAGACCCAGAAAACAAGCACAACTGGCAGAGCCAGATACGACTTGAAGAAATCTTCTGCAGTGCCAAGACCATCGCCACCAAGAGGGTAGAGTGCGGTGTAGAACTACAAGCGCTGTTAGAAAGATCGTTTTGCCAGTAGGAAATACTTACTTGAGCCATTAAAACAAGGAAGATGAGAATGAGACCGGCCCAGGATCCGTACACTCCGAATATGGCTTTGAATGGGATCTCATCAAGCGTGTGCCCTTGATGTTTCCACGCAGAGCGGAATCGGATATGCGCCAGGCAGATAGAACCCCAGGTGAAGAGTGCCGCGAGACCAGAAAGCGCAAGGAGCCAGTCAAATACAGTCGAGCCGTTCGAAGCCAAGTTAACATAACCCAGACATCCGAAAACGAGGACAGCAATAGTCGAGAACAGCGGTCTTCCACTCTTATCAATGTACGCGAAAATCTTGGGGGCGTAGCCCTGTTCGGCGAGCGCGGTGAGTGTACGGGAACCACCGTAGACACCGGAGTTTCCAATTGAGATAACGGAGACGAGAATGATGAAGTTCATGAAAGAGTCGTAGCCGACAAGCCCGGCGTCTTTGGCAGCGATGACGAATGGGGATGCGGCGACGTTGATGAAGGGGTTGGCACCTAGCAGGCGTTCGTCGTTGGAGGAGACTAGGAGGCCGACAAAGAGTAGACCGACTATGTAGAACCTGTGATTGTTAGACATGTCGTAGAAATGAAATAAGGTTTGAATATACTGACAGAGTGATACGCCAAAAAACCTGCTTGATGGCTCCGGGCAAGGCTTTGGCTGGGTTCTCGGACTCAGCAGCTGCGAGACCGACAAGCTCCGTGCCTGAGAAGGCGAAGGCGGCAGTGACGAAAACTGAACAGACACCCTTGAAGCCGTTCTTAAAAGCACCTGGGTCGTACCAGAGTCTAGCACCCCAGTACTCACTATAGATACCGTTGCTAGGTCCCCCGCCACACACTAAAAACAGTATAAGTTGTCATACTTATAAGATTGGGCCCAAATACTAACCGAGGACCATTCCGATGAGCATGAAAATAACAACAGCTGCCAACTTCAAGACACTAGACCAGAACTCTTCTTCCGCAAAACCCAAGACGCCAAATACGTTGACGAGGACGATTGCGAGAAGGAAGACCGTGATCCAGACTGCGACGTTGATATCAGGATTCCAATAGCCGACTGTGAATCCCGCAACCACAAGTTCAAGTGGAAGCACAATTGCCCATTGAAAGACGTAATCTTGAAATATGGTCAGAGTTTGTGAGAAATTACAGGGATTGAGACTTACTCCATCCCATAGCAAAACCCCAAGATGGGTCAATAAACCGAGTAGAATAAGTATAGAAACCACCCGAGACGGGATACATAACAGCAAGCTCTCCAAGAGCATAGACTTGGGGACCAATTGTTAGTTTAGCATGAACTTAGGGGCGGTTGTGCCGACTACGTACCAACGTTGAAAATCATTACTCCCATAATCGCAAAGTCAATCAACAGAGTGCCTGGGCCCTTCTCAAAATAAGCTTGACGCAATGACTAGTTCTTTGAAGAGTAACTCACACCACGATCCAATGCGCTTCCGGAACCAACGAAGAATCCAGCTCCAATGGACCCGCCAATAGCAATCATTTGCAGATGGCGAGGCTGGAGTGTGTGATTGAGTAAGTTGTCATCATCGGAGACAGTTCTCTGCTTGAAAGACTCTGGAGTGACGCCCATTCGAGTCCAGAATCCAAGCTTCTCACTCGTGACAGTGATGCTGTTGTCGGAAGCATACTCAGGAGGGGTATTGCTGGGAGAGGCGAGGCCGGCATCCTTCTCCGGGACCGGATATTTCGACTCCATAGTGACGGTCTTGACGGGAAATGAACGAAAGGGAGCAAGGAATGAGGCTCGCTGATAATACTGTCCTCAATAGCGATGTGATAAGACTACTAGTTTAAGGGTAGAGCGGGAGGATACTTCTAGCCTTTATACATCTGCAACTCACCTGAAGTCAAGGCACTAACCTCGTTCCCTCTGCGAGAGGAGAGGAGCTTAAACCGATACCAACCCGCTCCCAAGAGATAGGGCCCTTAAGTGAATGTCTCTTATGCTGTGCATCTAACCGTACCCCCGCCAATTCAGCTTCTTATTTCCCCCCTTAGCCTACTCCATGGAAGGTTTTAAGTCTTCTAGGAGCTGCCACAGAAGCATGCTGCCACCAATCCCGCTGAATCCTTATCAGCCAAGGGCTCGTCCAATTCTTGCGCTTGCCTACTTCCCGATGAGATGTCAACTGGTGAGCAAGAGGCGTTGCCGAGAGAGTAGTCGCGCGATTGAGAAATTACATTGGTAAAAATTGGACTAGTCTGAATGTTGGCATGCTTGGCCTGTATTACAACTTTTGGATATGGAAGGAGACAAGACAAAGTAAACTAAGTGCCACCTTGAGACTTCTTGGGGTCGGCGCCGAGAGGAGCTAGTAATTGGGCGATTCTAGTGCGGAGAAGAGTTAGATGCATCGCTGATGGCTTTTAAGAATTCGGTAGCACTGACTAACAACACCGCAAAAAGCCACCAGTGTGAACCTTCGTCATGAGCCATATGGTTAATAGGATGTAGTCTGATAGAGAGGGGGAGAGGGGTAAACTGGAAACATGTCTGGGGATGTGCCAGCAGCCAAGTACTCGGTTTATAAATGCCAACTCCCAAGACCCACAGCCACCCTTGGCTTGGATACACCACAGATTTGTCATCACATGAGAAATGTTACTCGGGCTTGCAAGAGAGCGTAATTCGGAGAGCAAGATGTTAAAAATGCTTGCAACAATCGTAGCTGGCTTTAAGACGTACCGTGAGTGTCAACTAAGACCTCGGAAACAACTGAAGCCAACAAGCTTTTAGCAAAACTGGTTGTGAGTAAACGTCGAGAGATATCAAATCTTAAGCATCAAGATCCTCATGCATTCATCCAAGCATTGGAGCTGCAGGATGAATGTTTATGTTCTTTAGTATTCCCCAGATCTTCCAAACACCATCGCTTTGCAATCAAAGAGTACCCTTTTTTTTAAGCCCCAGCTACTTGCGCTCCTTTGGCTTCTACTACCGAGACAACATCTTTTGTGATGCCCTCGAATATGGGAGCCAGAGAGCAACTCTTGTACTTCACCACCAACGGGGCCGGATCTTTGTCATCGGCAGCTGGATTACCATTCCCTTGACCTTCGAAGGTTTGCCCATTGACCGTCGTTCCAACGAGATCCACTGGCCTCCTGCCCGTCTCAACCAGCATCACAAACTGAGGATCTATAGGCACTCGTGCTAGGAATCTGACTTTGAATTCCAGCGCCATAGTCTCGCCTCCTCCAGAACTGAAGACTTCTGTGCATTCCGAGCAGTTAGGACAAACGAATCCACTCATGTTCTCCACGACTCCAATGACGTTGATGCCCGTCTTTGTGCAGAAGTTCAACTCTTTCTTCACATCGGCCGTTGCAACTGCTTGAGGCGTCGTCACTATCACTGCTCCTGCGACTTGTCCTGGGAATGCATTCTTGAGTAGGGTCTCTGCCAGCGAGATGTGTTCGTCGGATGTTCCAGGTGGGGTATCAATGAGTAGATAATCAATTTCTCCCCACAGAACATCCGAGAGGAACTGGCGAACCATGGCTGTCTTCTTCGGGCCCCTCCATACTACTGCATCACCTCGCTCTCGAAGCAGAAAACCCAAGCTCATGCAGGATAGGGCTCCTATGCCGGCTTCGGGGTTCGCGGCGTGGACAGGCACTGGTATCCATCCTCCCGGAGCCTGTGTAACTTTCGAGGACTCGATGCCAAAGAGACGAGGTATAGATGGCCCAGTAAGGTCAATATCGAGTATGCCAACTGAATGGCCCAAGAGAGAGAGGGACAAAGCGAGTTGGGTTGTGATTGAAGATTTACCTACACCACCTTTGCCCGAAAGGACCTGGGGGTATTAGCAGTGCAGAACGGGGGATGGTGAGGGGTGAGGGTGAGGACTGCGTACAAGGACAATGTGCTTGACTTTGTCTAGAGACATCTTCGGCTGCTTCTATCTTGCTCTTAGAAATTTGTCAAAGAGTTGACTCATTGCAGAATTTGTGGCGTTGGGTGAAGTTCCTCATCGATTATCAATCCAAAGAAATCAAAAATGATGACTTCGCCCCGTTCCCGAAAGCGCCGCCTGGACCACGACGCCAAGGGGGCCCTGCACCACTTGACATTGGCATACTGTAACACACACCAGACAGTTCCGACCTGAGCTCCTCTTCAAACACGTTTACATCTATCTACCTATTCACATCAATATGAGAGTCTGTCTCTATTCCTATGGATATGGACGACCCTTGGGGCTCGCCATGGGCTGACGAAATACAAATACCTCATCCAATAAAGCCGAATAATGCAAGGCATGGCGTGAGACAGACAACTCCGGTCAAGGCATCGACATTGGCGTTGGAGGAGAAGGCGAACTCTCCTTGGGGCGACGATGATGATAATGGGTTGGGGCAATGGGCTGCGGTTCCCTCGGGCGACAGTCATGGGTTGGGGGGATTGGATGGTCCTAGAGATGAATGGGGTAATAGTGTTGGAGAGGATGAGACAAGCTCCGAACCTTGGATCGACAATGCCCCCATATCTGAGGATAACATTCCAAGGCTCGCTCCGAGCCTACTCTCGAAACCTGCGGAGATATTGCGAGAATCCTCACCAGATCCTTGGGGTCTTTTTGAGGAGACTGCGGTTGGAAACGATACGCAATTAGCAGCCCCGAGCGAGGATGCGAGTTGTCACGATGAGGATGTACAGAATGGAGACGACATATCTGCGAGCCCAGTACAGTCTCTGGTAAAACAAGACCTGCTTCATGTAGAAAATCCTGATCGGGATGGCCATAACGAGGAAATTCCTGCTACTGGTCGCATCAATTTGGAGGCTTCTGGTATCGAGGACAAAGAGAATGCTAAACCCACGGCTCCAGCACCTGTACAGACCCGAGACACTCAGGATTCCGAGGCTGTATCCTCTAGGCCATCTTCTTCGCCCTCGGAGCTCAGCCGCCATGATGATGTACCACAGGAATCCCCAAGGACTTCAATTGACGAAGAGCCAAAGCAACCACAGATGCCGAGAGTAGCCTCTACAAAGGTTCAAGGGCTGGTTCAGCATTTCGATGGCCTTGCTAAGAAGGAAGATTCCGAAGATGGTACTAGCAGGACAACCAGTGCTCAGGGGAGAAATGAGGAGGGCGGAGATTCAGAGGACGGCTTTGGTGATGATTTTGGGGATTTTGAAGATGGGCAATCAGAGCCAGACGACTCTAAGTTCGAAGAATTGTCAGTCGCGAAGACCCGTGCCGCACCTGAGGAATCTGAGGGCGAATCTACTGCAGCGGCTGCAGCGTCAGAAATCCAACTTGCAAAGGTCAAAAAGGACCATGGTCCTGTGGAATTCGTGGTTGATACTTCCGGTTTGGAACAGCTGTTTCCCGGTGTTGAGGTCGACACTCCGGAGCCTATTTTCGTGCCTGATATGGTTCCTCACGATTCGTTTTCCTCAGTTGATGAGCGGAAAATGTGGTACAGGGTATCGAGATACGGTCCAATGCGGAAACATCACACCGGGGACGATGAGAACTACACACGCATCAACTGGCTAAAGTCTCAAGCTCGAGTAGAGTCACTAAAAATTGTGGCAAGATGGATAGAGGAAGACCGTCTAGGTGGTCGGGTTGTTCTTGGGGGTGGCAATAAGGGAAGCTCTGGCTTTGGGTGGAATGACCCAAAGGCTGCGCCGATGCCTCTGGCTCGCGCTTTCGCTGCGAGGGCCGAGCTGAAGAAAATCGAAGCTCCTAAAGAACCGGCTCCGGAAGTGCCGAGAGAATGGCCAAAGGGACTTGTTAGGACCCCATCAACCCCCAAAACTCGGTCCCCTAGCAAACCCCGGAGAAAGAGCTCGACGAAGTCTTCGCAGCTAGCCACCATAACGAACCCACCTGCGCCCATAGCTGACTTTGAATGGAATACTACGCCTAGCAACGTTGAGAGTACAAAGCCCAAAGTAGCCCCCCGGACGAAAGCGGCTCCTGTGCCTACACCACATGCCCCGGCGCCCGCGCCCGCGCCCAGATCAGCATCACCCCCTCGACACCCAGGGCATACAGCCAATCTGAGTTTTGAATCAACCACTTCAGTTGCTACAGACCAGAAAAATGTTAGCGGGACCTCAAACGTTCGGCCTCATTCTATTACACATACTCCTCCTCCCTTGCCATCTCTTTCCACGACAAAAATAGCCAATGATGACGATGACGATGACGATTGGGGTGAGATGGTTTCTTCCCCAGCTTTTCCCACTAGTGTTGTTCCTGAGCCCAAGACTTTACGCCACAAAAAGTCCCATAGCCTCGGTCAAGGATTTCCTCCAGTCATGCTGTCATCTGAGATTCTTGTGCCCGAGACTACAACTTATCCGTTACCGATAAAACCTGTAGATATCTTCGACACACCCATACGTCATCCTCTCTCAACAGGCGCACTTACTGGTCACCTCAACAACCGACCAGAGATCGCCAGTGCTCCCATTATGGCTACCAACGACCCATGGGCATCAGCAGACTTCTCCTTCTTCGACACACCTGCCCCGCCTGTCAAGGCTCCTCTTACAAACCCGCCTGTTCAAGATCAAAAGCCGCAGCCGAAGGCAGTTGCTTCGAAACCACCACCATCGAAATCGGTTGCTTTTGCACCTCCACCTACAGCATCAAGTTCGCGGAGCCAGAAGTCACGAGACGAGATGGAGCAAGACAGCATCGTGCAAAGCGTTATCAAAGGATTGCCAGATCTCTCATACATGATGGGGAGGTAGACTCGTTGACAGGAACTGGCCTGTCACGGACAACAGTGGAAATTATAGACTCGAGTATTGTTCATAAGCATTTAGCGGGGAAGTACATTCATTCGGGACTGGATATGTACAACACAGGCTACCAGGCGTTAATACAGGGTGGTATATATATTAATTCGGCAAATGATTTGATTGTGGTTAATCTTTGTTTTCGTAGCCAGAGAAGTCTCTCTGGGTGACCATTTTCGAAACTCAAAAAGACCTCCGTATCCCAAGTTGCCTAGGAGGTCCAACCAACCGGTAAACCTGCCTCTCCGCCTCCAAAGGGCATTCTGCACGTGCTCAATGATGGCCAGTGCAATGGAAGGAGAGAGCCTTAGGAAATCCGCGGTCCATTCTTAGTACGGAAAATTGTCTTGTAATGCGTTCCTATTCAATGATTAGCTACTTCGAATTTCTCCCTCCTGAGAATGGCATCTAAGCGGCAGGGCAGCTAGCGCTTTGTTTCACGAGAGGCATCCGGTACCTGCGTATAGAATCTTGAAAGTAGAGATGATAGACACAGGGACTTCCAATCCGGTCGGACCAGTAAGGTTCGTCATTTTCTACGATTGTGTCCTTAGTCATTGGGTCTTCAAGTCAAGGACTTATCAATTCAACATTATTGGCATTATGAATACACCCTCATCCCTTGGAGTAATATCTTTCGAGGCTGTGTTTGTCTCGAGTATTATTGTGTCTTCGGGTGGGTTTCCTTTATAACGGTAATCGAGAGTATTAAACAGCAAAGAAAATCAATTATCTTCACTTTACGAAGGTAGTTATGCTGTCTTTGGATTGCATTCTCCAGATTTCCCTCTTTCTTCAGCCTTGCATGTACTTGTACCAAAGCCTCCCTCATTTCTAATCATATCGCGCTTTTCGGTTCTTCGATACGACCATTTTTGGCAGCGCTCTTCTCCTCGGGAGGCAGCATCATAACAACCATACTTCTACTCCGATTCACCCTCCTCACCAGCTCATCCGCTCTCGCCCCCAGCACATCCTTTCCCAACACCCACACTCTCACACTCGCTCCCCGAGAACAGCAACGGCCGCCGATGCTTCCGCTGCCACCTCCACAACAGCAGTCGAATCCCTCACCACGGAATACATCATCCTCCCCGTCGAAACCAACAAAGCCTTGACCCGCGCTGACCAGACCACCACACCCGTGATCCCAAAATGCATCTAGACTATCACTCCCGATAAAATGGATATGTGTCACTTGGAATTGCAATGCTTTATATTATTACTATCTCAGTTTCGCGGTTGCTGTTACGTTTTTGGCTTTTTGGCGGGGAGCCGGCTGCTGGACATTTGGGAGGTATTCACATTTATATGGTTGGTATTGGACTTCAGCAGTTAGTGTTTGTAGGCTTGGGCATTAGTTTCCAGAGGGAGATGGGGATAATTGAAGGCGGGAGGGATGAAGAGTAGATTGAAGTCGTTGTTATTTACTTTGTATGGCAGTTTGGGACTGATTACCGTTCGTTGTTCTATCTCTTGAACCCATCCTATTCAAAGCCAACACTTGAGCTACAAACTAATACAAACGGATCCGCATCCTCTTCCGCCTCACCGAATTCTCCGCAGGAAACACCTCCACCAGCCAACTCCCGTTCCACAAAATATACTTCTACCTCTTAGAAGCAGTCCCCATATTTCCTCGCTATCTTATGCTTCATTTGGAAAAGGGGAAGATGCATCAGGAGAAGATGGAGGGCGGGGAGGATTTGGTTGGAGGATATGAAAGAATTGAGAGAGATATTGTGCGGGGATAAAATGCTACGGCACCAGGTGGTTGGTTTTTTTTGGAGTATTCGAGGAAGATGAGAAGGAGATGGTTGCTCTTAGCGTTGTAATGATAGTTTTCTTTGGTTTTAGGTAAACGGACTTCATGAAAGGGGAGGAACGTGGTAGGTAGAAGGTAATGCGCCAAGGTATCGCAACATACTTAGATATTCTCAATTCTTTCATGCTTCCTCCTTTCCTCTATCATGCATGCTGTCTTTCCAGTCTTACAGCAATATTTCTAAACCTTTCCAACCCGACTTCAGTATCTCACACCAAGTGTGGATTCTTCCTCGTCATCCATCGCAATGGAACAATGTTTGAGCGTCTTATCATTTCTTGGCTCAAGGTACGCCCAGTGGCTTTTTGATAATCCACACAGGTTCGCGATTTTTCCAATTGTGGAAGGCTACGCCACCACAAAACACCAACAGGGTAATAAGGGGCCAGGAGTAGTTGCAAGTTCCATGCACGTGGGTGCCTCGTAGGATCTCTTGTCAGCCTTGGAGGCAACCTCTCTATAAACTTACAGAAGTACCGACATGCCCAAGTCTGTCTTCCATTCCTGGTCAGTTATCATCCTAAAATACTAAACTGTGAAACGATACTGACTGGCATCCAGTTTCTGAAAAGAACTCAAACGCCCATCGCTTTCCAGCAACCAACCCGCTCTTCAGTGTTGACTTTGTTGGCCTTTGAATTTCAAAGAAAAGTTGTGGCTATCTATTCAGTTTCAATGGCAGCCACACATAACAAGATAGGCGCTTCAATTTCATCCTCGGACGCTTGCCCTGCGTCCTCCTCTCAAGACCCCGATCCTCTCCTCTTCACTCTTTACCTCTCCACCGCCACCATCTTCAACCGAACCCTCCCGCACCAATTCTCCCTCATTACCAACCCCTCAATCCCCCTCTACTCCGAGCTCGTCCGTCTCGGTCACTCCTCCAAGCACGACATCGAGCTCCACTGTGGTCCCCCCCGCGACAACGGTCCCATCGCTGGCTGCGTAAATTTGAAAATCGGGAAGTACGATATCGGAATCGGTGACCCGGATTTGCTATATGAGGAAGGGAATGAGGGGGAGAGAATTGTGTGGGAGAGGATGGTAAGGACGAGTAAGTGGGGGTATAAGAGGTGGGAGTTTGAGTATGGGGAGGGGGTTGGGGCGGAGAGGATGTCGTATGAATGGAAGAGTTTGAAGGGGCCGAAGGCTTGGAGGTGTGAGTTGAGGGAGAAGGGGGAGGGGTGGAGTGAGTATGGGGGAGAGTTGAGGGAGGGTGGGTTGTTGGCACTGTGGCAGAGGAGTGAGAAGTTTGTTTTGAAGAGGGGGAGTTGTGGATTCGAAAGGGAGAGGGTGCTGGTGCCGATGATGAGGGTGTAGAGAAGAAGTGGGAACGGATGGTTATTCTGTCACTTTTGGGGATTTTGGAAGCTGTGAGGCGGCAGTGAAATGTTGATGATATTGATACTGGAGGCAAGTGCAGATATTTAGTTGGTTCTGTTGCTCCTTCTTGGCCCAATTAAAGTTCTATCGCCAATTCGAGCTTTCAAGCCAGTTGCGCTGTCCTGTCTCGCATCCTGGTTTGAAGGCGGGTTTTCCTAGGAGGCAGTGTTTTGGCTTCCCCTTCTTTGAGGCTTCCCAACCCGTGCCTTTGTTCTTCCACAAACTTCAGCCTAAACAACACAACATTCATACATCACTATCGACTTGAAAATCAGCCCTTATATCATTCATTCTCCAAACACTTGGAGCTGTTCAGTCAAGCGTCCAATTAATTCGTCAATCAGTCAATCGAGTACTTTTCGTTCGAAGTGTCAAGACGGCGTCTGGATTAGTGAAAGCACATGGCCACCCGCAGCACACAGGAAAATGAAGAGCAATATTTGCTCGGCGCTCCCCCAGGGGGCATCCATGGACTTTGGCATAAACTCAGATTGACGTGGCCAGATAGAATACGGATACCGAACCAAGGAGTATTGGGAAGTCTCACAAGACCCTGTCGAGACAAGTCTATCAGAACCTACACAAAACGGAATTATTGTTGGTGGAGACGAACCCGGCTAGCAGATGGCGAGCACCACTATGTCGCAGAGAAAATTGGGAACGGTCCCATTATTCTCAGTTTACCTGCTGGTAGTGGTGTACAGCCACCTCTCGAGCGCTACAAAATCCGACGCGCAACACCTGAGGAAGTCACTTCACTTGATCATCCCCAAGAAACCTATAGAGGCCCACCATACAAGAACCGACGCGGCGCAGAACTGCATCATTATCCAGTCCGAGTCGTCGAAACTGTTCCTTGTGATGATGTGGTTTACGGGCAGATTGAGATGGTGACACCGGGCTCGGCCGACGGCAATATCTATCTCGGTTTCGGCATTGTTCCTGGCACCTATGATAGCTCCGGTTAGCTCATTCCAAATACTTTGAAGTGGACCGGTCACACTTCCCGTCACAAAAGTCCCCATCTATCCTTTCAATTTGATGTTGAGGAGGGAGGCCAGAAGAAAACGTACTGCTGGATTAGAAGACGGCCAAAATTAGGGGGTCCGCTGAGGGAAGCTGAATTAATGATGCTAGAACCGAAAGACGGGAAAGGTGAGCGTCATGGAAAGTAGCAAGTTATAGCCAGATGGGAATGCGATGAAATCCAAAAGGCGGACCCTGGGCCTGGAAAGCGAGCAGACAGTGATCAAACTGCTTATCTAGAAAAAAGGATAGGAAGGCTTTACTTCTCACTAAGCCCACCTGAAAGTCTTACTTTTAGAGAATTTCCAGAGAACTTTACAAGATGGAGGTTAATGGTAATCACCAGTTGGGCGTATTTGATACATCGAGGGCAGCACAGCAGATGTTCGGGTCTGCGCTATCATCCGACATTAGGGTCGCAGGAGGTTTGGGAATTATGGCTTATGTATTCTTGCATAACGTTTTCTGCAAGCACGGCATGCCCGATGACATTACAATAGATAGGGCAGCCTTATTCACGTCGGACTTCTGGTTAACATTTACTAAGGCAATTGGGATAACTCGAAAGATCTCGACATCGTTTCACCCTTAGACTGATAGCTTAACAGAGCGGATGAACTCGGTACTAGAGGCATACTTGAGAATGTTCGTGAACTTCGAGCAAAAGGACTAGGCAGACTAGTTAGATCTAGCGGAATACTGCTAGAATAATAGCATCTTAGCATTAATAGGATTATTACTATTCGAGGCAAATGGAAGATCAATTAAGCTATACGAATTAAAGAACTTAGTAAACTATAAATTAGAATCAGCTAAGGAGCTAGCGGAAAGATTAGGTATTATACACAAGTTCTTTCAAGAGACAATTATATATATATAGGATTAATAAGCAAAGTACTATAATGCTAAGCATAAAAGAGTAGAGTTTAAAGTTAGAGATCTAGTAATGCTAAATACCAAGAACTTAGCTTCGAATCAAGACTGTAAAAAGCTAGGGCCAAAGTATACTAGCCCTTTCCGAGTTAAAGAGAAGATAGGACTTTAAGTATACCGACTAAAGTTGCTAAAAAAATAGGGCTATTATAATATGTTTTATATAAACCTATTATCGCGCTTCTAGGGACGGTCCCGGGGGGTTCTAGACATAGAGCTAGTGGAACCGGGCCTAGAGATCGTAATAGACGATTTAGGGAATAACTCTAAAGAGTAGGAGGTAGAGAAAATCATAGATTCGAAAAGACGTTACTATTAGAGGAAACTATATTACTTAGTAAGGTAGAAGGGATAGTTTATAGAGCATAATAGTTAGCATAAGGCTAAAGACCTAGCAAATGTAAAGGAGGAAGTAAATAGTTTCCACGAGAAGTATCTATTTAAACCAAGGCCTAATAGCATAAATAAATAACAATGCAAAAGCAGATATTAATTATTAGTAAAATAGAAGTAGTATTTAATATAATTATATTGAAATTGCAAAATATAGAGGTTGTAAAGACGTGGAAACCCGATAATAGGTTAAGCAGTAATCTGCAAATAATAGGACGGACTCTTATATAAGGGCTATTAGGATTCGCTAACGAGAAGTATAGCGGTAAGCAACTAAATAAGTAAAGCAAAAAAGGGGGTGGTTAAGGAATAAAGAGTAGTAAAGTAAATAAGAGGCGATACTTACTTGCAATATAAACACGAAATAACGCATCTTAAACATATAACTGCATATATAGTTATAGCGCATTAAATAGCATAAATTATAAACTATAAAATAAGATAGAAGAAGATAAGGAACCGATTAGACTTAAGTTCGAATATAAGTCGGACTAGCCCGAGCACCTCCCGGGACTATTATAGTTAAGAGAGACGTTCGGAACAAATAATAAATATAAGTTAAACGAAAATGCAATTAAAGCAAGATAGGCGAAGATCGATAAGAGAAACTATAGAGTCGTATTCTAGGTAAACGCTAAAAACGAGTTGCATAGACGAGTTCTAGTAGTGTTATGCAACAATAAGAAGCTAGTATATACTAGGGATACACTAAGAGAGGAGGAATTAGTAGATCAAATTATTATAGTAAAGCAATTAGATTGGATTTAGTAGAATAATAGAAATAAAGGGTATTATAGCATTAAAAAGTAGATAGAGAAGATAGAACGAGAATACCCTCGGGTAGCAAGGGAAGCACGTCTTAGAGTTAGAGCAGCTACGTTGTTATAAGGGGAGGGGGAAAAAGGAATAGATTTAATAATTATATATAATAAGGGATAAGAGGAATAGCTATTAAGAGAGGCAAATAGAGCGGAGATACAAGTAATAAAGCTCCTAGGAGCCTCGCGGGGTTTTAACGTAACGGAGGAAAGCCCGAGAACACCGCTAAACTCGTATAATATAAGACGTTAAACACTAAGTTTACGAAAGATAGTAAGATTGTTAGAATTAAAGCAGTTCGCGAGGATGTTAGGGACTAAGATAACCCTTAGCGTATAAAAGAGGTTAGGAAGAAGAGGCTTAAACAACGATAGTTTAACACTAATAAGACAAAGAATATAAGGCTAAATACTAAGATTAACGAGTTTAATAGCAAGATTAAGGTTAGAAAAGTTAAAAAGTAGAGCATTAAAGAAGCTAGAGATAGGGTCCGGGGCAAGAGGACAAATTAGGGGAGATGCAACCGGGACAAGCCTAAGGCAATTACTAATAGCTATTAGTTTATGCATAGGTTAAGGGGTAGCTGAAATAGGGGAGCTAGTAACGCTAGACGGAGAGATTAATAACGAAGGATAAGGGGATATAATCCTATAGGAATAACGAGGATTAGTATACTATAACAAGGACCCGGCATTCGAATTTAGAAGAAGATTATAAATAGATAATAGCTAATATAATAATATATAGGGTAGATTTATAGTAAGATATTAGCTCGAATTAATACAAGAAAACGTTAAAGCGTTAAATAACGGGAATAATATATTAATAAAACTAGCAAGTAAGTAGATAGAACTTACGCGGGGTAGATTTTTAAAGGAGATATTTAAGGACGGATAGAGTATAGCGGCAATAACGGGAGAGATGCCGGAGAGAGCTCCCCGGATAGCCCTAGACTTAAGCATGGTATGCGGGGTCTTTATTAGAGATGCGTTTAATAAGGAGCAAAGGAAGATTATATTAACTACGGGGAAATCAGCGGCTAAACTAGGTTTCGAGGCATTAAAGGATAGAAAGAAGGGATGCCTAATATTCCTAAAGATCTTCCTATTAACTCTAAAGACAAAGATAGAGTTTGTATATAGAAAGCAGAGATAGGTTTCAAAGGAAGATATATCGCTAGTAAACGGGAAGGTATTCGGGGATTATCTATTAACGGCGCTATAGCACTATAACTAGAAGGATAAAGAGAGTTGTAGGAAGACGAATATAGAAATCTTGGTCTAGATAGCAAGAGCAAGGCTTAGCGAGTAGTACTCGAGCCAAAAACCACGTGCATATATAGAAGAGGTAATGCACTATAACATAGGAAAGGAGGTAAGGTTTATGCTATTGCAGCCTTTGAGGGCAGCACAGCAGATGTTCGGGTCTGCGCTATCATCCGATATTAGGGTCGCAGGAGGTTTGGGAATTATGGCAGTAAGGTGATATAAGTCTCAGCTATTTAGCGAAAACACACCAAAAAACGTCGCTTTTCATGCTTTTCAAATCCCTATA
>JAPZPB010000266.1:40680-54082 GCA_037952635.1 Bryoglossum gracile | reverse complement strand
CTCTTAGACGATTATTATAGTATATAAAGAACCTAGTTAAACGCTATAGATATGCTTTAAAGTAGCTTTTGCAATATATTAGAGCAATATTAAAGCAGAAGCTACGCTTTAGGCTAAGGGGAGCTTATTCGAGCTATATAAGCGTATATATAGACGCTAATTAGGCTAGTGATAAGACGGACTAGAAGAGTATATCTAGGGGCGTAAGCATATTCTATAGTAGACTAATAGCCTAGGCGTTATGCAAGCAAAAGTTAATAGCAATATTAAGCGCGGAATTAGAGTATATCTCTTAAGCAATATTTATAAAGCTTAGATAATAGGCTATGCAGATATAGAAGGATCTAAGAGTCCCTTACTATATTAATAATAATAGAGACTATACTATTAAGATATATAGAGACAATCAAGGGGCACTAGCACTAGTAAAGAACCCATATCTGCACGAGCGATCTAAGCATATTAATATTAGCTACTACTTTATTAGGGACTTAGCTAAGAAGAAGAGGCTAGAGATCTTGTATATTCCCACGGGCAATATAATTGCAGATAGTATAACTAAGCCTTTACTTTATATCGCGCATAAGAGATTTCGGGTATAGTTAGGATTAGCCGATAAGGGTATATTATAAGAATAGAGTAAAGGGAAAGATAGTTTTGCTATAGTATAGAGTATAAAACCTTTATATATTATACTCTAGTTAGTTAAGGGAGTTGCTAGAGATCCACTAGAGTTTCTCTATGCTAAAGGGAAATTCCCTTTGTTATATAATCTGATAATAGACTAATTAGGATATACCCTAAAGGGGAGTATTAGGAAAGGAGAGGTAAAAGAGTTTAGGGACGTAACTTGATTAGCTAAGGTATAGCAAGGCTAGTGAAAGTAGACCACTTGGTAAGCGAGGCTACTTTTACGCATATAAAAGAGGCTTAACCTCGTACCTTCTTCCTAGCTAGTTAGTCGATTCAATGTCAGAACGTTTCCACCCCACACCTACTATTGCCTGCCCTGCCATGACTGAATACGGAGTCTAGAGGTTCATGCCCTTACTAGGCTTCTATTCTTAATATAATAGTTTATAATAAGATAAAGTTAGCCGCAACGAGCGCTATCTTAAGTAATGCTATTGCAAAGTACTTGCAAATGCATTATAATATAGATTTAGTAGCAAAGCAAGCATTGCTTATACTAAGACTAGAATTTACTCTCAACGGCGGAACTATTTACTAGAAAGATAAGCTATATATACTATCTAAGATCTATAAGGAATTCGTTAAAGAATAGCATAGGCTGCTTGCTTATAGATACTAAGGAGTTGCTAGAACGCTAGAACGACTTAAGAGAAGTTACTACTTCCCGCGAATAAGGTATATAGTTAAGAAAGTAATTAGTAAGTGCAACGCTTATATACGGAATAAGTCCTCGAGATATAAACTATATAGTTAGCTTAAATCACTATATACCCCTTTAAAACTATAGTTATCGATTGCATAGGATTTTATAAGAGAATTGCTAAAATTAGTAAAGCTTATAATAAGAGTAGAATATAATGCTATCTTAGTTATTATAGATAGACTTACTAAGTATATATATATGCTTCTATATAAAATAACTTATATTATAGAAGATCTAGTATATATATTCCTAAGGATTATAGTAGCTAACTATAGATTACTAGATAAGATTATATTAGATAAAGATAAGCTTTTTACTTTGAATTTCTAGAAATCACTTATAGCATTACTAGGAATTAAGCTTAAGATATTAATAGCTTTTAAACCTTAAATAGATAGTTAGATAGAAAGGTTAAATTAAATAATAGAAGCTTACTTTCGCTATTATATTAACTATAGATAAAACGATTAGGTAGGGCTCTTACTACTAGCCTAATTCGCGTATAATAGCGTAGAAGCAAAGATTACGAAAATATTACTATTCTATGCTAACTATAAGTTTAACCTTAAAGTATATAAAACTATAATCGAAGGAAGTTCGATTGCTTAATAAGCAGAAATCTAGGTAGATTAGCTTAAATCGCTATATAAATAACTCGCGGATAATATACGCTTTATATTATAGCGAATAGCGTTATACTATAACGCTAAACGTAGTATAGAACTTATACTTAAAAAGGGGGATAAAGTTTACTTGCTTTAAAAAAATATTAAAACGAAATAACTAAGCGATAAACTAGATTATAGGAAGTTAAGACTATTTAAAATTAGCAAGGTTATTAGACTAGTTAATTATCAACTCGAGCTACTTAATATAATAGGAATATATCTAGTATTTTATATCTTACTTTTAAAGCTAGCATTTAAAGAAGCGCCGCGCGCCCTATATATAAAGATTAACCCGGTTAATCTAAACGCTATATATAATATAGAAACGATATTAGACTACTAGTATATTAGAAACAAGGTTAAGTATTTAGTAAAATAGCTTAACTACTTATACTTAAAGAATATATAGGAACTAAAGCAACACTTTAAAAGCTCTAAGAAGCTAGAGGAGTTCTATTAACAAAATCTAGGGTTACTTAGAAGGCGGGGTTAGGATTAAGGTTATTAAGACTTAAAATAGAAGAAAGGTCTACGCGTTTATTAAGAATAAGCAGCGACTTCTTAATCGCGCGCGCCTTATTCTTATAACGCTTAGCACTCTTACGTTTCTCTATAGCGTTTAACTTATTAAGGAAATATAAACTATAAATAGATATCTTTCGTTCCTTTTTAACTAGTAAACGCTTCTATTTACGAATATAGAGAATCTTGCGCATTGCTTCTTTCTCTTATTTCTCTAGATTAGCCTTAAGCTTCGCGATTAAAGCCTAATTACTTTTATAGAGCACGTTATGCTTCTAAGCGTTAAAGAGACTATCGCAAGGATAGCCTTAACGAATATACTTAGAATAATAAGAAGATAAGGCCTTCTTTATTATATATTTTCGATCCTAGGACTTGCAAATAGAATAGGATATTATCTCGATAAATAAAGGGAAGTCTTTAATTCGGCGGGCAAGTAGTAACTATTCTTTCTTCTTATAATAGTCGGGTATAATAGAAGAAAAAGAGGACTATAGTAGTCTTACAATATTTCCTTACTACGGTTAAGCGTCGGGATAACGCTAAGCAAAGAAGGGGATAGTGTTATAAAGTAATATTTTAGCATATATTAACTAAGAGCCTAAGGCTTACTTACTAATAAGTAAGGCAAAGAACTCTTAGCAATAGCTTAAATAAGCCACGTGATAGGATAAGTTATAGGGTAGACCTTTTAGATAAGTAGAAAGGTCTAAAGGTCTTGAAAGGTCCTTGGGTCCTAAGGGGTCTTAAGGTCCCCCCGGGTCTAGAGCAAGAAGGTTCTATATAAGCTAGATAGTTTCCTTACTTAGATAGGAGCTTTATGCTTAACTTAAATTAATTATCTTAACCTATAATTAGTAGCATTCGATAAGCCTTAAAGCTACTCTCTCTTATACGTGATTACTTGTACCTATTACCTATACCAAACCAACCTAACGAAGTCGATTTGTTATAGCTTCCTCTTTCTTTTTCTTCTTCTTCTTTAGCTTTAAATCCTAGTCTTATATTCAACTCCACGGTAGCCTCTAAGCCGCTATCTGGACGATTATAACATTTATTTAAGAATTATTCAACTTTTTATAGAATATAATATAACGTTTATAATTATATATATATATAATCACTTATATTAACAATACAACTCCTTTTGGTTCTCTATATTATACTCTTATCTTTACTAGATCCTAGACCACGATCTTGTCTTTTGCCCCTCTTTAATATAGGTTTAACTAAATTAAAAGTGGTAATGCTTATAATAATTCTCGGATAAATAAATTGAATATTAGTAAAATATAATAATATTGCCTGAATTGTTCAAGTTCTCTCTAAGTTTTAATATAAAAAGCAAATAGCTTAGACTTAATAATTATTATTATATAAGTTTTCTCTTTTTTACATTTTTTTTTGTCTTTTGCATTAAATTTACCTTATTATTTAATATCTTTAAAAGCTATATATTAAAGAACTCTAGTCTTAAAAGTTTGAATATAATAGTATTTAAATATATATACCTGTAGTATATTTATTATAAGTAATAATTTTAACTATTTCACTTAAATATTTATTAAATTTAAATAAAACTAATTAATTAATTAATAATTTCAATAATATTTTTTGTAGAATTGATGAATATCTCGTATTAATAGGTGATACTCTGCTATATTTCGCATAACACTAAATATCCTTCTAGTAATCAGCATGACGCAGAACCTAGAGCAGTTCAATAATGTCTGATATAACTAGCTTATCACGCCCTGGGTAAGCTATTGAGGCTCAATCCAGAGGCTTAGCAAGACGCTTGCGTCGCCCAGCAGCCATTTATCAACCGGCTCTATTCCAAACTAGTGTCAAGCATTGTCATGGACTTCACTTACAGAACCTCCTTTCCCACTACAAATTCACTTTTCACCATCCTTCATTCCTGCTACAGATTCACTTTTCACCACTTCCCCATCTTTGGGTAATACAAACCCAATGAGCTATCTTGGAGAACTGGCCGATATATTCGTGTCTTTGGTCGCCTATGCAAAACACTTGTATGTATCCTCCCGAAAGAATCCCTATTCTCTACTATAGCTCACGGAATACAGACCGCACTTTGGACACGGGCGCCTCATAAATATGAATACCACAAACCCCTGCATGTCAGCCATCGCTAATTCCACCTCCATGTACCCGTCCTCCGGCGAGTGCGACTGCACGTTCTTTTTCAAAGACGTCCTCCTTATTCTCGTAATCGGTTATCTCATAGCCGTCCACTTTTCTCTGTTTCTTGGATGCCAGTATGGTGGCAAGGAAGGGTTTTGGCGTGGTCTATATATTGGGCGTTATGGGCCGTGGGAGGAGGATTGGAAGGATATCCATCAACTAGTCCTCCGCTATCGCCAGGTTGCTACTCTTGCGAACTATTATATCGAGGGCCAGAAAAATCCGGAGGAGAGGAAAAAAATGCGTGAGAAGTTCTTGGAGGGGATTGCGGGCACGAAAGAACTTCTGGAAAGGGGGGATTTGGAGAACGTTAGTTTGAAGGTGAGCTTGAAGGAGTTGAGCGCGGAGGACGTGGATTTGGAGAAGTTTAATTGGGAGAAGGTTGGTGTGGATAATCCGAATTTGCAGGAGTTTGATCGCGCGAAGATTATGCGCAACGAGAGATTTCTATGGTTTCCTATATATTGGCCAGATTCTTGGTTCTTCAATCATAGTGAGTATCTCCCGAGATACTTTTCCAAGATGAGGAAGGAACGCGAGAGCAAGGAAGCGCTGTGGTAGATGTAGTAAATTGTGGAAATGTGAGGAAAGTCCAGTGGAATTCACACAAATCCTGGAATCGATGAATAATAAGCGTCACCAAGTTCAGAGGAATGGAGTCTTCAAGAAACAATTGTAATATTGCATAAATATAGATATTCAAGCTATTCCAAACATTTACCTTGCGCCTCAATACTTGACATTCCAACTTGCATGTATATCCAAACTAGATGGGTACATGAGAGGTTTTCGATCCTCAAGACATAAGAAATATCAAAGATAGCTTAGATACCGAAAAGTTACTTGAAGAAAGGACTCAAAGCGAGCTTAGTATCTTAGGGGGTTTCGAGTTTTGAAATGATGAGGAACGAGAGCGTAGTGTATAAGAAAGCGAAATGACGATACGAGATGAATAACTAATAGACAAGCAGAACGAATAAAAGCAATATCAAGTAAATGTAAACCAACCGACTCCAAAAAACCAAAGACTTTAGCCCAGCATTAAATATACCATGAGGTGCATTCACTTCATTCATTGAATCCTCGACACCAACTAACTCAAAACATACATCCCCAATTCTTCATCTCTCCTCCGTCTAGATTGACGAGAGAGTGGGGTATCTATGTGCACCCATCCTTCAATCCCATCCTGCTCAAACGCTCAATATATACACCGAACAACGCTCAATAAATGCTGTATATGCAGTGCTATCTCATTCCACAAGCCAACTCCCATCAAATGGCAATCCTCCTTCCGGGGATGCCTGTGTATACTGAATCGAATCTGTTGTGATCCAAGTCCCGTTGGATGTTCTGTTTTTTTCCAACCCTGCATCTGTCGTAGCTATGCAATCATTAATTATATATTTACGTCTCTCCAGATCATGCTCCGCGTTGCCAGCTGAATGGCCTTGCCGGTCTATCTCTCGCACTGTTGTTTCTTGTCGTCGTTGTTGTCGATGGTGGACTAACTGGACTCATTGCTCCGCTTCCAGTTGCTGGTGTAGCCCTCGAGCTTGGTGGTGAGTTCGCTCCTGACTCCTTGTCACTTGCTGTTCTACTGTGTCCGATCGGTCTTCCACCCAGAGGGGTATCTGGGAATGGTGGCGGCGGATCGATCTCTTCTGGTATACTAGCACTTAACTCGCCCGTTCCATGCGGGGCCTCTAACTCAAATCTACCCTCCACGCCATCCGGCGAACCCATTTCATGGGCTCCATCGGTACCAGGCCCACCAAGTTCGAATCTACTCTCACTCGCAGGTGTACCGTCGACTTCTGCTCCAGTGAAAGTGTGCTTGCCGTGCAGCTCTGGTGGATCCCATTTGGAAAGTCCACCGTCGACTTCGCTGACTGCAGCTGGAGAGGCATATGGATCCGGTAGAAGGTTTTCCTTGGGTTCCGCCTCGATTTGGGCGGCAAGCTCGGCGGCATCTTTTTCTTGTTGCGTACGGCGCTTCCTGCGGAGGTAAAGCCAGATCATTCCTCCAACGATAGTAGCGACTGCAACAACGCCAATGATGATTCCTGCAATAGCCCCGCCAGATACCTTGTTCGATTTAGTTGAACCAGGTCCACTATCTGTTCCGCCTGAACCCGAAGGTCCAGAGGTCGAGTTTGTAGGTGAAGGAGGAATGATAGCCTTGATGCTTTTTGTGGGTGAAATGCTCCACGCCTTTTGAGAGATAGAAAAGTTTTGGTGAAGATAGTCCACAGTCATGTACGCTTCTTGGAAGAACACACGACCGATTCTATACTGAGTGCTATTTGCAGCCCTTTGGAGAGGGAAATAGCGTTGAGAAGGATATTCTAAGGGCATAGCGGCCCATTGGTCAAAGGCTGCATAGGGGAAAGAAATATTAACCGGTCCCGTGTTATCAGATCTTGACAATGTGAATGTGATACTGCTATTCTGGGCCAAGAGCCTGGTATGCTGGGTATCGTTGACCAGATACAAGCTCGAATTAGTATCATAGGTGAGGCCGAATGCTTTCTCAAACTGGGCGCATGCATCCAAAGGCAGCCACATTGGTGCAATGGTAGTATCGATGAAATAAGACCCTGCGGTTGGAAGTAGAGATGTTGTGGTAGAATTTGTGGCCGTAATCGATTGTATCCTCAGCGTCAGGTCGAATTCCTGATCCTGGTTCATAGGAAACGATACTCCATTCGAGACATAGGCATTCTCATCATAACCGCCAAGCGTCAAGGCTCCAAATTGCAAACCGCCAAATCTGTACCTAGCTCCCGAGCTATAACTGTAACCTAAGCTGGAGATCCGTCCTGCACCGTAAAGTAATGTGAGGTAGCTGGAATCGGGATCGTTGAAAGTTGAGAAATTACTAGCTTGCGGATTCAAGCCAAAAACTCCCAACCAGTATACGGGAGATATGATCCAGCCGACAACGGTGTGATTCAAATTGGTTCCAGTAGCTGACGATAAGCCCAATCCCACTCTATCGAAAGCAAAGATACCCTCCTGCGTAGTTCCATTATCGTCGTCGGTGTATAAGGCATCCTCAATCTTCAGTCTGAAGTCTCCATATTTCGATTCCGTTGTGGTGATCAGGTCCCAAGTGGACGAGGCAGTGTAGTTGTAAAGCTCTCCCCGACTGTCGGCACAATTCCCCATAACAGCATAGCCATTGCACCCACTCTCATCGATAACCCATGTCTGTGATGATGCTGTAGATGGGAGTACATAGACCACTTGCGGAGGGGTTCCAACATTGATGGCGAAGGACGACCAATTGCCATCATTTCCATCCCTAAGCCCAGAAACATTAGCTCCTGATCTAAGAAGTCTTGGCATGCGGCGAGAGGATTGGAAGAATGTTTGATGATCTCCAACATTCGCAACGCAGGGTCAAAAAGAAAGCCTTACCATCTCTGACTCGGATCCACGTCTATGGGTTTAGGGTATGTGACTGCATCAACTATCGAGACCCCGCAAGCCCATACCAGCGGCATCGCCGTCGCCGTCGTGAAGCGCATCCTGTATACCGGCAAAAAGCAAGACTCAGGTAGGTCTTTTGGGTGCCTACTTGATCCTCGGGATCATGTCTCTCTCTCTCACAAGCCTCCTCTCATGATCCTCCTTCCAAGCCTCGGTAGGAAATCGAACGCAGAATTTCGTAGTTTCTGGTAGATGGAATCTGTCGTACATAGGAATACAGGAACAGAGAGAATAGAACAGAGGGAAGAAAAGAGGAGTTGACGGAATGACAGAAAGTATGGGGATGGGAAGGGATGAGAAGAGGAGGAGGAGACGAAATGCAACAAGTGAGTGGCCCATGACTGCAGTGGGCAGTGTCCTGCTTGGGTTTGCCCTGCTGGGTGTGCAGTTACAGTACTCAGTACCCATGGTACTGTAGATGGGTGCTGTGCCTCCAAGCTACCTTGTATACCAGCCTATTTTGGAGCCTTTTGCCCACTAATGGGAGGCTAGGACCCCAGAGTCCCAGCTTTATACCCTGTATACGAAGCACTGTACAGTACGGAGGTATGTACTGTACTGTACTCACTGTACTGGATCTTGCAACCAGGTAACCCCCCCGTCAGACCCCGTGGCGAGCACCCGAGATGGCAAAGATGCGTGATTGTAGTCGTCATTTACTGTTCAGGAAGCACTGTCAAATGCCCCTGCGCCTTTGCCCTCAGCCCCCACAGCAGGGCACGGAATCGCAGAATCACAAATGATTGGAGCATGTTCTTTACTTAGAATTTCTTACTGTACTGTACCCGCCCTACTGCTTGGCATCCCACCTTCTTTAATTAAGTGGTGCTTCCTGCTCTTCATCTCGGATCTTTTACTTGAATTTCGAGCAATCAAAGCTCTCCTTTGCATCATTTCCCGTTTGTTTGTGACTCTGTCTGGCAAGATGCCCGCTCTTTCAAAGCACAGGCACAACAGTACTGTCCTCGCAGCTCCGACCTCAATTGGTGATTTGTTCCGGGCCGAATTTTACAAGCGCTTACTTCTTTAGGGCTGGAATAACAATGCGAGGATGGCTTTACGATGCTGCAATCTTATGGGGTGGGTATGGATCGTATGGTAAAGTACGCAAGAGACTGATGCTGGTTTTGCCCTTTTACCGGTGAGACGGAAGGGTACTGTATGAATGAAGATTACAGTAAGAGAAAAGCATCGCTAACTTGTACTGCTCTACTCCACTGGTACGAGTACAGTACTATACTTCGTAGTACAGAATGGAGCTGAAGATCTCGAACGGACGAGCGAGTCCGAAAGCGAAGAGCTGAAGTCGATCTTCGGCATCACACCACCACCAAAGTTCCAACAAAAGATGATCACCGCCTCTGCAACCCCAAGGCACAACTAACATCCTCACATTTTCTATGTAGTCACAAGAAACCAATTTCCACCATCGCCTAGAATACCCTCTCCGCGCTTAACCCCAACCCACAAGCCTCTGCTTCTCCAATGCTTCTCAGAAACAGAAGCATGGCGACGAGTCCGCCTCAGCATGGCTACAAGGAGTTACACCGAGGGCGCCGGTACGTTGTTTTGATAAATGAGAGGAATGAAACCCTTTCCTCACGTGGGAGGTTCTGCTGACATCAGCTGATTTTCAAATGTGAGGTGACAGAAGAGACGAGAGATGAGATGGAGTCACTGCCGGGCTTACAGATATATCTGATTGCTCGCTCGCCTATTTTACTTGTCCTTTGGTTCTTAAAGCCGTTGAAAATGAGAGAGTTCTTTGGACCAGCGTTCAAAGTTACCCGACAATTTTGCTGAGCGGTCACCTAATTTGACCCCTTTTCAGCCCGCTGAGGCCGTAAGCAAAATCGGTATTCACACCGTTTCTAATCGTCGTTTGAGTTTCCTCTTAAACGAGGTGTACCCGACTCGAGTGACCTCGAATCTGAGAAATTTCAATCGTCCTCGTCTCGTATAGTCGCTCAGTTCTGGCCCTATACCTCCGTACCAGGTGCTGCTTTATCCATTTCATCGACCTCCTACGCATCACTCTGCTTGCTGAAATAGCCTCCCATCTCCTCGTGTATCATTAAATCACTGTACCTCTAGACATATTTTTACTAAATCAAATATTCAATCAGATTCATGTCTGAAAATTGAGGAGAATTCATTGTCAGTCCCAGCCCCGGATTCCCACCCCTCATTAAAAGTCCTCCCTTCCAGCTCCAAGTTTTAATGCCTCACCCCGTCATCCTTCCTCCCTCATAACACCCCTCTATTTCCCTGAGGCTAAGAACCGCTGTTTGAAAACAATTCGCCTCATCACCCAGCAGCGGGCGGGAAGTACATCGTCATGTGATATCGCAGTGGCTGAGGGGCACAGCACTATGCGTTGTGATTTGAAACCAGTTCTTAATCACAATGATGCCAAGTTGAGTCCTCTGAGCTAGGAGCAGTGATTCTGCCTAAACTCGCCATCCCTATTTACCTGTAGTAACTCGGAGAAAAGAGGCGAGGAACCGCCATTACCTCACATTTGCACCCCCCGCCTCAATCTAGAAAATACAGTACCAAGGTAGTAAGTTGACTGCATTGTCTTCTCAGGATCCAATTCCACACTTCCGTCATTTCCCTATCCTCGCCTCCCTATTATGGTCATTGTACTGTACCAAAAACCTTTCTTTATTTTCTGTTCTTCACCTGCCCACAAAAAGGGTGCTAAAGGCGTGAAGGCCCTCCTAATCAGGAATCGACGTCCAGATTTTTACACCCTTTCCTCTAACGTTAAGTTAGAATTCAACTTATTCTGCTCCTCGGTTCTCTCATTTCTGCTCTCTTCCTGTTATCAGAATATTTTTATTGAATGCTGTTAGGGGAATCTTGCCAGCACTGAGCGGCACAAGCTTACCACTCCTTTCAAGATCATCACCGTGCCTGCATCCCCAAATCCGATTATCACCACCCTCATGCTCTTTACAAAATCCGATGTCTGAACCCTTCATCTTGTTTCTAATTGGCTAGTCCCAATTTTAAATATGAGTCGCTCGCATTTACAGTAGATGTGGCTGGGCCCCCACTAAACGCCCAACATCCTTACTTCTAAACAAGTGTGTAAAAGCGACCGTGAAAACATCTCCTTGCCCCTTATTGCTTTGCTTTTCTTCCGACAACGAGCTTTTTCTGGGGAAATTCCGTGCTCGTTGGATTTATCTCTTTGCCGAAAAGTGTATCCGTCCTCCCTTCCCCAACGTTCCTCAATTTCTCACATTCTATATTTTTATTGCAATGAATGATTTATCCTGCAATTCTTTTGAGGATATCTTGTTTCATGCGAATTTCACACTCTGTTATGCTATCTGAACAGACAACTTAACCTAGCAGATTTACTGCCCACACATTTTTCCACAACGCGGCTCTCATGGGAGCGCAGCTATCCACCTCTCTAGTACCCGCAGTCACAGCACCAGCAACCTCTCAGACACCAATCTCGAATCCCACATCAACGAAGAAAAGAAAACACTGCCTCCTCCCTCTCCCCCGACTTAAATCACTTAACTCCTTTATTCTGTCCTCATCAGCATAAGCATCACGCTATCACCATCATTCCTACTCCCTCCAGCAGCAACATGTACGATCCACCCAACATCCTACCTTGAGGGCCTCCGCACCCTCGCCGCCCTCATGGTAGGGAGCCAACTTCCACCTCCCTCTCACAACCCATCACCCCTCGCTTCTCCAGAGCCACGCATCCCACGCTCCATCCACATCCTCCGAATCTCCAACTCCGGCCGCGCCATACCTATCTACTTCCATAATCAACAAATTTTCAATAAGCACCAAAGCGCTAGAAACACTAGCTAGGAAAGAAAATTCCAAGCCTTGGGAAGCATAGCTAACTGAATTTTTAGTCTGTGGTATGGAGATATGCTCCCGTCGATGAAAGATAGCTTCGGAGAGCAGGCGTGATGTTGGATAGGCAGGGAACATTCAGTCCCGAGGAAGCCATTCCCAAGTGTTATCGGCGAGAATACCGCGTTCGGTCCTGAATACGACGAAGACTTATGGACGGTTCCATATAAGTTCCACGGGTCAAGTCGTTTTCCTCTCCTAACGAAGTTAGTCCCGACCACTAGCCTCCCACCCTGAAATCGAATTGCGGTGTTGTGCGGGTCAGTGGTATAGTTTATGGATTAGATATTGGCATGTCGTCCACTTCCTTGCAGGCGCTGCAATAGCAGGGCTGGATATCTAGAGCTGTGGGCATGGAGATGGGGGGGAAGAGGGTGATTTACTTAATAGTCATTGTCACGATGCGGAGAAAATCCCCTCCCCTCCCCCTCACCCCATTTCCCTTCCCTCTCGAATCAACGCATGGACTGGTTTTGTATACGGTTGTGAAGCGGGTTTAGAACAATGCAATCCACAGGCGGGTATTAGTGGAGTGGTACTAGTTGCCGGAGTATTTACCCCTCTGGGCGATTCACAGTTGTGAGCTTGGTTCATAATCTTACAATCTAATCCAACCAGTGAATACCCAACATTCTATCCTACGAATATTTCTTAAGCAGGGGTGTGGATGGGAATTAAATCCATTTTACACTACGCCAATTCCAAACAACGGCACAACAGCAGAGAGGCAAACAAGCTGGCTGGACGTGATGATTCGCCCGAGGGGAAGGATGATGGGTGTATACTTGCGAAAGAGGAGTGATCGATCAATCAACACTATTCCTGCGCTTCGCCTCATGGCCAGATAGGAGCATATATACATGCATTGCAGTGTTTATACATTTCCAAGCATCCAGTGTAAATTTGAATTGCGTTCCAGTGATAACTTATACCCACTAGACAGACCATAGTCTCAACAGCCTAACCAACCCAGCATAAACCCAACCACCCCATCGCAGAATAGACGAAAACTATAAACACGATAACACAAACCCCTAACACGGACAGAAATCCAAAGAAGCGTACCACCGCTGTAACAAAGCATAAACCCCGCCCCGTCCACAAAACCCCCTCAACAGGTTTCCATGTCACGAAACGAAATAAGTTGCAACCAGCGCAAAGCTCACACACATACACACATACACACATACACACATACACACATACACACATACACACA
>JAPZPB010000266.1:0-40580 GCA_037952635.1 Bryoglossum gracile | reverse complement strand
ACACATACACACATACACACATACACACATACACACATACACACATACACACATAAATAAATAAATAAAAACAACAACAACAACAAAACCCCACTCCCAACAAACCCGACCCACACTCCCGCTCGCAGAGTCCTGCACTATACCGTACTATATATAGTATAGTAATCGCGCCGCGAGAACCACGAATTAGCAAACCGAACCGAACAAACAGCGCTAGAAATCTATTTTACTGTAGTTGCTCTCGGCTCCGTTGCTTGGAGGGAGAGAGCGGGGTGTTTTACTGTGCTGTACTGTGCTGTACTGTATTCTTTTATTGCGTGGATAGCGAATGAGGGAGGGGGTGGGTTGGAGATTGTGAGCGGGGCATGGAATGGGTAGTAGCAAGATACTGTAGGACTTTTTGGACTTCTTGGGGTGGGTTTCGAAATCTGGGTTGGAAGGAAGTGGGGCGGGAGATCGTGGGCGGAAGAGATGCTTGGTTGTGTTGGGGGGAGGAGGAATGTGATAATGTTAGGAATGGAGCAAGGGAATTATATTAAATGCACTTGTAGAGGTAGGAGTTGTTCGTCGACTTTTTTGTCATTTGCAAATCACCAAGACTACAATAATCTCTATCAACATCCCCGTCTACACCTTCATTCCCACCAAGACAATTCCAGACGCAGCTTAGCTCCTCAATAGTAATAATGGTATATACAGTACAGTTCCTTTCCTTTCCGTACAAAACTCATATCTGTCGCAAGCCATGCAAAATACAATATGCATGGAGCATGGATTCGATCATTCCGCAACGCCGAACGCTGATGCCGTCTCATGTGGATCATTAACGCCATACCTCGATTTCTGTTTCGATGTGCCCAATCCCCATTAACTAACGTGGAAAGAGGTTCCCGCTTCTTCCATTATCAAGAACCAAGAGCCGCTAAGCAAAAACAAACGAAATTTGTGGTTGATAGGGTTCTCATTGAACCCAGATCAACTCAATTATGCCATCCTTCTGGTACATTGGCTCATTGTTTTCGACCCATCTTGCGTCATCGCCTCTGCGGATGTACAATTGGCGGACAGATCCATCGATTTGGACTTCGGCCTCCTTTAGCTCCCAAGATGCTTTGCGTCCCGTCTTCAGTAGACTTTGGCGGCCCGGGCCGAGCATGAAGTCCAAGTTCCACCCATAGTCATCTGGTGCAGATACAAAGGTTCGCTCCATCTGGTGCACGTTGAAATTAATGCCCTTAGGGTAGTGGGCAATGGAGAATCCGTTGCTAATGATGAAGTTATCGTTGGTTAGGAATCGCTGAAGGAAGCAATCCTCTCCGCAAGCGTGGATGACTTGGGCTCCCGCATATGGCCGCGCTGAATGCCAGATTCCGCCCTTGAAATGGTGCAGGGAAATAGGTTTGAGACCCGACTCATAAAATCCTGCAGGATCACCCATGATATCCAATTGGTGCAATTCCCGCATCATCGTAAGACGGACTTCGGTGTTCTCATATATGCACTTTCTGAGCAGAATATCGCCTTGTGGTCCCCACCCAGTGTTTGCCTCCTTGACCTTCTCGGCCGTGCTGCATTGATCGAATAGGGCGGCGATTTTTTCGGCCAGAGGGATGGAGAAGAATACACCAGCGCCACCGAAGGCCTGGGATCCGTGGCGTTGGATGTTGTTGACATCTTCGGAGAAAGTGCCGATATAGAGATCTTGCTCATCGTCGAATTTCGATAGCTTGGCGAGAAGAGAGTGCATGGAGGGGAAGAAAGTATCGTCGTCGCACATGACCAAGAATTTGCGGTCATGGTGCTTCTGAGACTCTTCGTAGAGTAGTGGCAGAAGAGATAAGTATCTGACGGCCATCTCAACTTTGCTATCTGCTCCGACGACCTTGACATCCATGCCCATGGCCGCTAATGTCTCGCGGGTATGTTGGAGCTCGGATTCGGACGCATCAACTAGTCTCAGGACCAAACCGGCACCGTTGGAGTTTCCATTTCCATCAGTTAACCAGTGAGCCCATTCCTTCATTGGTCCCGTGGCGGGATCGTTGAGTCTAGAGTAGGTAGTGGAAATGCCGAAGAGAAGATCAGAACCGTCAACGGACTTGGGGTATTGGGATTTGGGGACGGTGACATCGAGAGGCTTGAGACAGGTCGTCTTCATCGGCGGGTTTCGGATATCAATCTCGTCGAAGCCTTTGGGGAACAAGCTCTTGTCGACCTTGGTGATAGACTTCCGCTCTACATCCTGGCGATGGAAGTGGATATATCTTCTAGCGTAATCGATATTATCGTGGAGCTTGTATCGCTCCTGTAGTTGTTCGAGATCTGCGGCGTGAAGGGTACAGTCGGGGTGGATTTGCGAGCCGTTTTGAACGGGAATTAATTGTTGTTGTGGGTGGAAGGCAGGCTGACTTCGTACTTTTGCAGGGCGCAAGGTGTACATGAACAATACGAGACAGAAGACAGTGAGGAACAAAACCCTAGCGAAAGGGTTGCGCGGCGAAATCATATTCTTCCCAGTTGCCATTGGAGAACCCATAACGAGTGAGGTATCTTCAAATTGGGATTGGGGTGTGCAAGGGAAGCGAGCAGACGGAGACGCAGATGCAGACGCAGATGCAGATGCAACGTACTGTATTCGCAGTCGCAGATGGAAAGTTTTGAACGATGGCGGAAAAGGGAGAGAGGGCGAGAAGGGCGAGGAGGGGATGTCGAGGTGTAAATAAGCAGAGGGTGAGGGTGAGGGTGAGGGTGGTCCAGTCAGCACAGTGCCGCATACGAACCAAGAAAGGAGTGGAGCGGGTGTGGATGCAATAGCAGTGGGCTGTAATGAATGAATGGGCCAGTGGGAAAAGAGTCAGAGTAGAGTAAGAGTAAGAGCAGCGCGCAGAACATGCAGAGACGCAGCCGCCAGTCCCTTGATCTCGGAATTTAAAAGGTAAATAAGGACGTCCGTACTGGTAAGTAACTAATCTTCGACCTGGTACTGTACAGTACTGCACTGTAATGCCTTGAAGGGTCCGCAGGCGAGATACTGTACAGTAGGTAGTGAGTTCAGGGGTCCCAGCTAACCAGCCCGCTACGGAGATACTGTCCAGTGCAATACTACAGCACAGTACAGTAAGTAGTACAGTACAGTACAGTACAGTACTACTGTGCTATAGTACTGTACAGCACCAACAGCACAGTACTAAATTTACATGTTCGGGACGGTGCAGTAGCAGAGACTCGAGAGCACCTTCGTCGGCCCCACCATATTGCAGGGATAAGGCAGAATGAATAGTAATAGACACCCCTATTATGATTGTTATTAACTTATTCTGTTCTGCTGCCTCTTCCTTTTGCGGCGGTGATGGCGACTGATGACTGGTGGCATGGTGAGTACCGTACGAAGGTACAGACTGGTTGGCAAAGATTGGCAAAGATTGGCACAGCGCTGTACCGTACTGTCGTCGTTGTCGTTTCCAGCCACTGCTCCGATGGCCCCTGGACGAAGCCGAAAATCCTGCAGGGAGAAATCGGGAATGAGATGCCAGAACTAATTAAACAATTACAGTACTGTACAAGTGAGATAAGGCGAAAAGCCAAAGACTCTCCTCGTTACCTCCGTACAGTGGTTCTGTTCGACTTGCTTGCAACAGACTGCCCAAATATCTCATCCTGGCAGCGCTGACGAGTATTTCGATATTTTACTTCAATAATTTGCCACACTCGTCACCAATCAGGGGGTAGTTACTCTCCTGTCGTTTGTCGCCGCTGTTGAATCTTTGTCTCTGCCTTCAATCCACGTACTTCGTACATCTGCGTCGACTGCAGGCTGACTGCGCCGTTTGAAGGCTTCCTAACCGTCAACCAGGGATGCGATACAGTACAGGATCTGTACGTACATACAGTACTACAGTACGAAGGTATGCTGTCAAGTGCTGTCAAGGGTTGAGGCTAGCCGAGGGGGCAAAGCTTAAATTGCCTCACCCAAAGCAGCGACCGGCCGTTAGCCACCGAATTGAGAGGAGAAATGAATCCAATCATCCCATGAGATCCGAATCCGATCGATAGGGGAATATTTTAATTTTCATCGATGCACAACCGCCAAGAAGGGGGCCATTGACTGATTAGAATCCGATTTGTGAACTTGGTGTTCTGGATACTTCGTACTGTACAAACCCGTTTGTGATTGTGATACCACATACATAACTTCGTGAAGTAACGAAGTAAGGTATAGTAAGATTACTAAGCCCAGAGCAAGTAGAGAGTACTTTCTCAAGTCTGAAAAAGAAGAAATTCAACACCACCGATTTAGATGTCACTATTCTCGTCGCACCACCGTGTAGTCCGTACCACGACATTTGTGTCAACCTCGAGTGGGGGTTGAAGAGGCTGGCGTATTTTCTTTAACTATGAACTCCGAGCCTCCTTGTGTTAAAGTCCCGCCGGCTGGTATCTGTAGTTTGGCTCTAAAGTAGGCACAGTCCCTTCTCAGGTAGGTTTAAAATAGAAGCTAAAAATGAGGCCTCTTCAGCCTTTTTTCAACCTCGGACGGGAATCAGGACGATATCAACAGATTGACAGGAGGGGTCATTAGCTTAGGTCTAAAATATTTTCCCAGACTGGTTTTCAAACCTTGATGTTCCTGAGCGTTCATCCGATCAGAATTAGTACCAAGTATATCATTCAAGTTGGGATTCCCTGAAGAAATTCCATGTCCTATTTCTAGCTGCCTGATCCAAGGCCCACTTCATGCCTCAGGCCGGATGAAGTCATCGCCAGACCAGTTTGACTCGAAGGCTTGAGAGCTCGCGTTCTATCAATTATAGACTTGCAGACAGACACGGTCTATTTGATGTCGCTATGACCAGGTAAGATCCCCTCTATTTTGATATGCAGATCCCCCCACTATATCAGAACTCCAGCTGTACTAACTTCCCCAGCAACATCCTCTTCTTGCCCTTCCGCAAGACTAACAGTCTGGCTTTGTCAACAGCCATAAAACAATACATCTCCAGCAAATATGACCAACATCCGGACATGTTCAAGCAGGACCTCGAGGTCATCGATGCCCTGCGGAGAGATGCTGTTAGTGTGCGGGAACCACACACGAGCGGGATCAAGAAGATTGCAGCATATGCGGGGCAGTTAGCTTGGATGGGGGGTAAATTCCCCATAGATGTATGTTTTCCCTCTCCCCTATAAGGTCAATACTGATAGTAGCAGATTGGCGTAGACTTCACATGGTACCCTGCGCTAGGATACAATACCGAAAGACCCAACTCCCAAAACAATCTGAAATTCGAACTAGCCAATGTTCTCTATAATCTCGCTGCCCTGTACTCCCAACTCGCTATATCCTCTAATCGCGGAACAACAGAAGGTCTAAGATCAGCTTGCAATTACTTTTGTCTGTCTGCCGGTGTCATTACCCACATCAAGAACGAAGTTATACCCGAACTGCGGTCTACCCCTCCAGAAGATATGGATGATAGCACTATGGAGTCCCTAATCCAACTGCTGCTCGCACAAGGGCAGGAATGTTTCTGGCAGAAAGCAGTCATGGATGGGTACAAAGATGCCTCAATTGCAAAACTAGCAGCCAGGGTCTCGGATTTCTACGGCGCTGCCGGAGATTGGGGTGTAAAGAGCGAGGCTATAAGTTCGGAATGGATACACCATACTACCGCTAAGCACCATCATTTTGCTGCAGCTGCACAATACAGACAAGCTTGTGATTGTTTGGAGAAGAGGAAATATGGAGAGGAGGTTGCTAGGTTAAGGGATAGCATTGCTTGTGTTAATGAGGCACTAAAGGAAGCTAGATATTTGAATAAAGTGGTGTTAGGGGATTTGAATGGGTTGAAGAGTAAAGTTTTGGAAGATTTGAAGAGGGCTGAGAAGGATAATGATTTGATTTATCTCAGTAAGTCGTCCATTTAGGCTTTTGGATTCAGCTAATATTTCAGATCCCGTTCCTCCAAAATCAGAGCTGAAGACTCTTGAGAGAGCCAATATGGCTGTACCTAAAATTCCAAAAGAAGTCTCCGAACCCTCAGCGTTCATTGGGGATAATATAGAGTTCGGTCCACCTCTGTTCGCCAAGCTTGTACCGTTCGCTGTTCATGTTGCTGCCACTATCTATGAGGAAAGAAGAGATCGTCTTGTCAACAATAACATCATTGACGAGCTTGAAATCCTAACAACCAGAATCCACGACACACTACGCTCCCTCAACCTCCCCGGCTCTCTCCAGGCATTAGAGAAACCCCTCGGTCTCCCCCCTAGCCTAACCTCTCACGCCGAAGAAATCCGCCAAGCCGACGCCCTCAACCGCGTCCAGCGATCCTTCTCCGATACTGCCAAACTCAAAGCCTCCGATGATGCCATCTTCAACGAGGGCCGCGAGCTCCTCCAAGCCGAAGCCGCCGAAAACGAGCGCCTCCTCATGAAGTACGGCACCGACCGTTGGACCCGCCCCTCCTCCCAGGCCGCAGCCACAAAACTCTACGCCCAAGTCAACGAAATTGACGGGTATCTAAAATCAGCCGCAAACAGCGACTCCCTCGTCGTCTCCAAATTCCGAGAATGTGAAGATATGCTCCGCATCCTCTCATCCTCTGACCGCGATCTTAGAAATTTCGTCCCTAGCAGCCGCCGCGTCGCCATCCCTCCAAAACTAGAAGAAGAAGTCTCTCGTCTCCGGCACACCCTCAACGAAGTCTCACGCCTTGAATCTCGCCGTCGGCGGAAAATCGAAGCTTTAAGAGAAAAGGCCAAGAAAGACGATGTTAACAGTAGTATTTTGGCTGAAGCCGCACGCCTCGAACGTGCCTATCCCTCTCAAACCATCGCCCCGCCGCACTTTGAAGATTTCTTCGACCGCCACCTCGCACTCTACGACTCCGACCTCTCTGCTCTGACCTCCGAGTCCGCGGAACAAGATACCCTGACCGCCAAACTCGAAGCAGTGAATGCTAAATTCGTCGCAGCGAGGAAAGGGGATAGTGGGAGTAGGGAAAGAGAGATGGCATTGCAGAAACTAGAGAATGCGTATTTTAAGTATAAGGAGATTGTGAGTAACTTGGAGGTAGGGAGGAAGTTTTATAATGATCTAGCGAAGATTGTTGGGCGGTTTAGGGACGGGTGTTGGCAGTTTGCTGGCGAGCGGAGGGATGAGGCGTCGAGGATGGAGAATGATCTGGGCCTTCCTCCATTAGGAGCGATGAGTCTGCAACATCAGCAACACGCCTCAAGCCCACCTATACAGCCTATCCATAGAACTTATAACGCCGCTCCTCCCCAACAGCAGCAGTCACAACGACGATCTGTCTCCCCAGAAGAATCACATATTTCGGCGCCGATCCCGCAAAGGGCATCGATGGCTCCTCCTTTGCAAATTCCACAGCTTCCTGTTACGCAGACTTGGAATCCGGATTTGGGGATTAAATTCGGAGCTCCTCCGGGACTAGGGGGAGGGAATCAAAATGTGAACCCGAATGAAGGGAAGCCGAGTCCGGGGACCTGGGATCCGAATCGGGGTTTCAAGTTTGCTTGATAGGGACCAAGTGGACCGGAGAGGGGGACTATGGCACTGGTGATGTATGTTGTGAGGCGTTAATGTTGGGAATTAGGCTGAGGGAAACGTGCATGTCCAGAATGAGAAACGAGTCACGACCCATCATCAAGACCATCCTCCAACCCCACTTCCCCTCCACTCCAGTAAAAGACCCGACAAGACCAAAAGCAAGTCGTGTTCCTCGAACCAACAAATACCCTGGATTCAAAACTCAAAAGTCACGAGTAGTATTGAGAACCAAGAACAGATAACTACCTGAGTAATTAACACCCCAACCCAACCCAACCCAAACACGCAGCCAGCCACTCTTAGTTCCATTCCCAACCTCATTTTCCTCTGCCAGAATATCCCAATCGTCAGTCCCCGTCACCAACAGCGCTTTCGTTTCTTTTTTTCTTTTTTTCTTTCGCACAACGGAACCGCCCTGCTGCGCTGTTGCATTTCCTGCAACCTATTCGTAAGTCGGGGTCTGGATATCTGTGTCTGCAGTTTCCTATTTCGGATTGAGGCTCCTGCGGCAAGTGTGGGAAGGTTTTAACTTTTAAGGTTGGGTGTTAAGGGGATGTGGAAGGGGAATTCGATTCAGTGCGGTGTAGTGGGCGTTCTTGCTGTGCTCGGGAGAATGAGAATTAATGTACTGTACAGCACAGCACTTTTGGTGGAGAAGCTATGCATATTTCTGCGGCTGTCTGCTCTGTTTCTGTTATCAGACTCAAGTACAGTACATAGTGTGATCTCAATCCATAAATGACTCGTTGGGAGTAATGAGTGGCATGAATATATGTGCCCGAGTTCCAAAAGATGCTGAAAGGGGCACTTGCAGGAGAAAGCGAAGTTGGACCTAGGAGCTCCTTCCGATTCCCAGCAGAACTAGGAGGAGAGAAAATCATGAATGGAAGTATTCAATAGGTCACAGCTTCAAGATCACGGGGGATAATCACAACCGGCTGATAATTAAGAGGGAGACCTTCCTATTCAGATCCCTAAGGCTGTATCAAAGCATCGCTTTCCCCTCCCCAAAATCGCAAACCTGCTAAAAGCCAGAGCTTCTCCGCAGTCAAGAAAATGACGGTCCAGTGAATTTTGCAGTGTTCTTCAATCCCAAGGATAACCCCAAGCCTCAAAGCTGCCTGCTAATAACGGATATCCTTCTTGGTAACACTCCCGTCAGGAGCAGTGTAGGTGCTGCTGGTGCCGGAGTTGTAGTAGGTTGAACCGTTGCCATTAGCGTAGTAGTAGGAGCCATCCGTTGGACGTCAGCAGCTATTTGTTGATCTAGAGATATACTGAATAAACTAACCATTGTTGCTGTAGTGGTAGGCTGGGCCACTGGGTTGAATACGGGTGTCATATGTGTTGCCCTACGAGATGAATCAGCTTTACCCATGTGCATGCACAAGATCCCCCAATAGAACCATTTAGAATAGGGAATCGGGAAACAAACCTGAGAGTTGACGCCGCGGCTCACGGTATAGTATGGTGTGTAAAGACTGCCCGAACCTAAGTTGCCTGAGGTACCGGAGCTGCTTTGAGAGTTGACGCCACGGCTCACGGTAAAGTATGGTATATAGAGACTGCCCGAACCTAAGTTGCCTGACGTACCGGAGCTGCTTTGAGAGTTTTCCTTGGAGGACATTTTGACTGTCTTTTGCTTTCTCTGTGTAGGCTTCAGAGTTGAGGTTTAAGTTCTTATGAAGTAGAAAGGATTGTGTCTGGGAGTGGGAGTTGATTGATGATAACGGAAGGAGAAAACGAGGCGAAAGGGTTCTTATGGTGGGCGGTGACCCGTGACGCGCCATGTGTGTCAATTGATTCACTTTTATTTAACTTTATTTAATTATGGCTCGTCTCCTCCCCCTAAATGTTTCTAGCGCGTATGTTTTGGGTATGGGTACGGATAGAAATCCAGGGTGCCTAACCAGTAAGAAAAAGGTGGCTAGGAGCCACTGCTAGGGTAGAAAGCCTTCGTGAACGTTTTACGGTACTTACTGTAGTAATTACTATCCCCCTAAAACCCTCGTCTTACGTATCAGGGCTTACACCGTTTTTTCCCATTGCTTAAGCTTGCTGTTGTGGTGAGGGAGAGTTGAAAGGGGGGCTTCCTCACCAGTCGCCCTATTTGGGTTAAGCCACTTCTTGAGCATGGGCCTCATGCGTACGGTACGGATAAGAAGGAATTGGGACTGCGGGAGCTTCATCACTCATCCACTCTTTTGTGTAGTTACTGGTCTCGGTCTTTGAATTATTAGTTACTTATTGATTCTTGGTTTCTTGTTTATATACTGTACAGCTTGTCAGGTGACCCCACCCCCTCTCCGACCCCACCCCCTCTCCGACCCCACCCCAAAAGCCCACGTATAAGCCGAAGGATTATACGAACGATCCCACGTCTGAAAAAGACAGAATATCATATAGCAGATCAAGGCCCGTGCTATTTTTCAACGTATACTTGAACTTCCTTCTAGGAGGACTAGGACTCAAAATATAGATTAGCAACTGACTCCGTTTCATGTATTAAAGTACTCGTGCCACTTGGCAGGAAGATGATATCAAAATCCGATTTAATATCAACCTTGGTATCAGAATTGAGTCTAGCATGTAGAGAAACTCAAAATAAAGACAGGAGAGGCCAATTAAGGTAAGTGGTCCCCCGGGTGGACCAGGTGCACTCTGATACGTAGTATTTAAGTATTAGCTGCGGAGAGCCTTCCCTTATCAGGGCCGGAAGAGTAAGGTAACTGTTCTATGGAAGTTGCTAGTCTTAAGTTGCTGGTCTTAATTTTGGTAGCCTCACTAACTAAAAGGTGGTTAATATCACATATATGCCTAGATTGTAATACCAGACTTGACTCCGTCCTCTCCTGGTGGGCCGTGTTCTACGTCTTAAGCGGTAAACTCGAGCGCTGCTACAAATTTCGTATTCGATCTGCGTGCGTGACAGACCTTGGTAATGTGCCGGGGGCGCTGGTGTTTGGGACGTAGCTACTGTATAGAGTAGGATCTTGAATAATTCAGCAGAACTTGAGTCTTGAGTACTGTGTGTCGGTGCTCTAAACCAAGTGGATCGTACGATTGTATGCTTGAATCATACTCTATAGCGATGAATTGAGGGGTTTAGCTACCACATGTCACGAGAGACACAACATCCTAGCTTGAGAGCAAAACGTGATTGAATTTACCGTAGATGGATCATGGGCTAACTACACTACTTGAAGGCGGGAAACTAGTCAGGTAATTCAGGTAACTCTTCGACCATGGTGTGGTGGTGACGGGTTTGAAGCTTTTGTTAAAAATCTATTGCTTGATCAAGCTTACTAATCTAGGTGACTTTGTTTCACCTGCCTCAGTGAGTAAATTTTGAAACTGGCTTCTTCGTTGGGGTTTCGGCAGTCTATAAAGCCTTTAGCGCCACCTGCAATCTACAATGCGAACTCTAGAGCTTGTAGAGCGCTCCATCAAGCTTCCTCCAACGACCGACACCATTAAGATTCCGTCACAAAATGTCAACCCAGATTCCCCTCGACGATCCTCTTGTGGGCTCGGAGGGCGCGACTCCTCACGCTGCGATGTCAACACAAACTTCCACCGGCATCCATGCTACATCTGTCGTTCCTCCCATCACGGGTCGTTCAATTACCAGAATCCAAGTAATGGCCGGGGCCGTTGCAGCCATTGGACAAGTAAAATCTGCAGAAAATGCGGTTGCCAGATCTAGAGCAGAAGTTGACACCTACGCTGCTATCTTGTCAGTGGATTCATACCTCTTCATTGCTCATTCCTCCAGCATGCCCCAGTTGGATTCCGTACTAATTTATTTGATAGCGCCGATCCAAGTAGCTCTTTCGAGACGACTTGTCTTGCATGCGGCGCCCTCGATCTCGCGGTCCGCCTACTCAAGTTGAACACTGAGGTTCTCAGGGTGGCGAGAGTTTGTTAACTCCTCCTACCAGGAAGAGCAGCAGCTGACATGATTACAGGCGAGCATGGTATTGTGGAGTACACATGCCCATCAGTACTTCCGACAAGAACATTTGCAAGAGGATGAGCAATACTAGAGAATTAGGCACACTTCAAGGGTTCCAGGGCAGGCTTGATGGGTGCTTCTACCTAGATCAAGTGCGCGAGCCTCTCCAAGTCCTTATTAAGGGCATCATGCATTCATAGACTCAGTAAAGAGAACTGGAGAAGAGCAAATAAACTCCACCTCAACTTAATGGTACTGATCTTGAACGCCTTGTGATTCCTTGTGTTAAAGTATCCCGCATTCGTAACAATGGTCGATATAAGCTCAGGAATAGTATAATGTGGTTGTCAAGAATAGGGGCTCGCTCGCTTAATTTATGTTCGTGCTTTTATCATGGGAGGATAATTGTGGAACATAATCCTACTATGGATCTCGCCCTAAAATTTATCCACTAGACGATAATGTTAGTTACTAACCTCACGGTAGGGTGAATTTAGAGAGATATAAGTAAATGATCAATAAACGATCTGGTACTTCATACATTACAAATACCAACAACGCAAAACCTAAACCTCCACCTAACAGCATCCCCCTCCTTTTCTCACGATCCGCGACCCCATTATCTTTCTCATATCCACACATTTACTTCTCCACCTGACCACATGTACCATATACCCATACCTCCTCCCCATTTACTCTCTCTACCTTGAAAAAGTCTTGGTACCCCTTGGTCCTGAGCCCGCACCAGTCAAGCCAGTGGCATTTGGCATTCGCAATTCGCAACACCAATGTTTTAACATATTGTAGCTCCTCGGTCCCGACCCGTTACTCCACATCATTCACCATCTCTCCAACTATCTCCCAGTGCTCCTTTCAAAAATTCATCTCCCAAAGCACGCTTTGTTGCATATCGTGCTCAAGTTCGAATCATGCCCCGAGAACCTGACTTGGGACACGGCGTAGCATGTCTCGCAACGACTCGCAAGCGGCAGGAATAGTGATAAAAGGTGAGCTATACTTGGTTGTGCTTATACAATACGAGAAGAAGATGACCAACGCCCACATGTCGTCTCCGGGATGTGGAGGAGCTGATTTCTTTGGTCCTCGCAACAGTTTCCTTATTCTTTCGCAGCGCAGCGAGTGCTTGATCCCATCCCCGCATCGCGTGTGAGGGTTGAGCCCGACTCCGAGGCGAGAGTCTGGGACCCCTTGCGGTGCCTTTGTACACAACATTGGGCTTCGGCATATACATTATCCTAGATAACTATTACAGTAGCTTGCATTGTGGTTTTTATGAGGGGTAATGGTAATAGGTTAGAGTTTACGAAGGTACGAAGGCAGTCCAATAGGCGGTGCCGCACATGTGAGGAGTTCTATTAATTTGTACTTCCGTACATGTCGACTCTCAAGGCTCGGGACCAATAGCGTGCACTCGGTGACTCGGCCTCAGTCGCGCTCTCTCGCTTGCCAACAACGGCGTTCTGTCCCGGAGGCTTGGCTTGTCAGTCAGATTTTGTTGCAAGTCGCTGTTTGGGGACTGGTATGCTAGCAGTAATGAGGAGGTGTGGGGGAGCGTGGTAGGCCGAGCATGAGGAGATATCTCTCTTGGCCTCCCTCCACATTCAACTTTCGGACTTTTTAATATCTGATTTGCCTTCTCTTCCCTTCCTCCCTTCCTTCTTCCTTTGTTCCGAATTTTCGAGATTATACTATGAGTGTACTGTACTGTACTGTAATGTACAACTTTGCTCTCCAGACACTGGAATTCAATTTGACCTTGAACATCCACCCAATCTCAGTAGCCAGCATTGTTTTCGTCATTGCATCAATTTTCATGTTGGACTTGACCTGGATCTTAAAATCTCAAGATGTCAATGAAGATCTGAGAATATCCCCAGAGCAATGCTCGGGTGTCGAGAACGAGATAAGGAGCAAATCTACTTTTGTCTTTATCTCTATCCACATGCCCTCCCCACTAGAGGGAAGGTTCTATCTCATGTTTCTCGGTCTCTTCTCGATCCTGTACCTTTTCTCACTTAGATTGAGAGATTTGTTGCAATTCGCAGCGCGGCATCGGAAGGGAAGTGATGCAGAAGATCTCGATTAGCGGCCTCTGCTCAACCTCCGAATACATCCATCGAGATTGGCAGCACGATGCCAATTTCTCACCCTGCCCTCATGTTTTTTCCCATGTGGGTTTTACTGCGTTATCAATTCATTCGTCCGAGGTGGGAGACATTGCTTCTTGCTTGCAGAAATATCGTGATGTTATCTCAGAACTGACTTGCTCGGAGAGGTACCCTATCACCCTTCGATAAAGGTAATGATGATCTGGAGTTTCGGGTCTGGTAGCAGATCTCCAGGGTTCTGAGAACGCCATCTGCGGCTGAGCAGCCACTGTCTCCAGCGCCCACAAAGTGCCCCCCTTTCTGTGGCGTCCAGTATGTCTCCTCACAGGACAATGTTGCGCATTTGTCGCCGCAGCGGTTGTGAAGTCCTGAATTGGAGACAGGGCTGAGGTTTGAGAAAGTCCATTGGTGTGGTTTGAAGCTAAGCCGTCTCATGATACTTTTGGCTTGTGAAGTTGACACAAAGTCTGCCCCGCGGGAAGTACACAGTCCTCATCGTCCATTTTTTCTTTTTCCTCCAGCCTCGTTAATGGGCCTTTAAAGCAGGCTGATCCTGCTGTCAAGGTCTGGCCTGGCAGCGCAGCCTTACTGCATTCGATATTGATAGCGACATGGCCAGTATCACACGACAAACGTTGTTGGTGCTGCTTGTGATATTAGGGTTAGAAACTAGAACGGCGAAAGCAGAATCGTTGAATGCATGGCTGCATACTTATTCAAAATTTAATGGGACGCTCACCTACAAGGAAGAGATACAGTGTTATTCTCTACCTTATGGGGGGATTGGGTTCTGCAGTCATGTATTAACTTATTACGCTGTCGCGATGCTTGGAAATGGTCGTTCCCCTGTACGTTACCTTCGTTCCCCTCCTCCCAGTACCCTTCCTTCAATTCAAACTTCACACCAAATGAGTGGTTTAGGACAGAAGCTAACAACTCTCAAGTGGACATGGCATAAGAACACTCACAGAACACTCAACATGACTCTCTCCCTCATCGGCCTAATCGGTACCTTCATCGTCTCCGTCTTAACCATCGTTCGATGCCGCTCCCGCTGGGAATTCATCACCGTCGCCGTCTGGAAACTCATGATGTCGGTATCCCTCGGCTGCCTCTCGTTCCAAGCAGCATCTATGATTACACCACACCCACTCGCTAGCCTTCACAAAAACTACTCTGCGAATATACCTTTGATGGAAGAAGATGCTGGTACAGACGCTGATGCTGCGAGTCTGAAGCATTCTACAACGGGAGGGAGGAGTCCTAGACGGGTATTATGGTGGACCGCACTCTATGTGCCAGGCGTCGTCGTCGGACTAGCAGGTCTAATGTCGCTAGTCATCAAAAACATTGCCGGCAACAAGCAAATCCTCTACATCACGCTCGTCTTCGGAACCGTCGTCGGCACCATTGCGGGCCTAGCCCTAATCTTTGCTCTCTGGTTGCTCTTTGAAGGGAAGATCGAGAGTATGTCGGAGGTAGTTGGGATACTGGGAATAGGAGGTGTTGCAGTGCTAGGAGTGGCGTTTAGTACTTGTGCAATATTGGGGGCGTTGTATAGCGATTGGGTGTTGGGCGCTATTGCGGGGAATCTGGCGGGGGCGCCGAGTAGTGATAATAGTGTGCTTTATTGGGGGTATTTTGTTGCGAAGAGGCTGCCGTTCTTTTCGTTTTAGGGCAGGGTGTAATAGAGAGGGAGCGCGGAGTTTGGAGTTTGGATCTTAGATTTCGGGTTTCAGACATAACAGAGCAAAGCCTTCGGCCTTTGGGACATGACACATAGGGCTGGATCGAGTACGGGCTGGGCTTGCGGGGTTCAGATAGCCTAGAGGGTCGATTTGGCGATTCTATGGCCGTCATAAGACATTGGAGGAAGTTTCTTTTACCAAAAATACCCACATTTTTTTCACTTGTCTCATTACCTCTACCCGATACACCTTCCCTCCAAAATTCAAACAGCCCAAAAGTTTCAAGCCGATTAAGCCATTCTAAGAATCAGAATAATCTTGAATATCAACCTCGCTCCAACCCCAGGTAAGCGCGTGATTGTATATCTTACTCTTCAATGGAATAGGGACTCGCCTAACCAACAATTCCCTCAAAACTACCCTTTCTTTACTTAACTAATATTCTTCCTCACGGGATATGCAAAGACTGAAAGAAGAGACAAAAGGAAAATAATCCTTCCCTTACGGCTCTACCGCCCAGAGTATTCGGTGCAAGAATGCTCGGCGACCATTTGTAGAGAGTCATTTTATAAATGATGGAACTGATCTACGGGGCTCACGAGTGAGGTACCAATGTGAGTTAGGTGTTTAAGCTAACTAGGATTATTCATTTTCAAGAACCAGTTGGTAGATGAAAAATGGTGCATGTATACAGTACCTAATAACCTGATAGCCTTGTATCAACTGTTGGTAAGACTTAGATTAAGTCTCCGACAAACTCTGTAGACTGTTCTGAAAGACGCTTGGTACATACTTTGAACTATAGTGCAAAACAAGGAGCCAGTTTGGGTTCACATGGTGTCCCTTATGCCAAAAACACATTCAAACATGTTCTGACCTTTAAAATGGAAATTCATCGTAAGTGTGGTTATAAATCAAGCCTATTTAAGCCCTGTACCGCTACCTTCAAATTTCTCCTTTGAAATTTTACTCGAATACATCCCTCGCATCAAATCTAATCACCCAGTCCCTACGAGCACCTGCCAGAGACACACACAGCATACAGTATTGGCCACAGCACCATCTCTCCAGAAATGGCTGAATCAGCAACTTTCAAGCAAGATGGTGTCGATGCTGGCGTCTTCTTTGGCTATCCTGATATTATCATCGGAGCCGACCCATCTGATGATCGGGTAACAGGCAGAGAGATTATTCTAAAATATCTCAAGTTCCCGTTCAAGGCAGTGTGCCCCAAACTCGGTCTCTTACTTTGGCTTTATTTTAGCTTCAGGTATATTTTATAACATCAAGCTAACATAATCTAGCTATTATGCTGCATCGGGCGTTGTAGCTTCGGGCACCCTCGTGTTGATCATTCGCATTCAAATTCTCAAGCGCTGCGTAAGTCAAGAAGCAAACGAGGACGGATTTTAAGAATTCGAACTAACACTATGTTAGGGAGACAGGTCCAAGGAGGCGGGCAAAGTCCCAGCTGTGTTAGGTTTGGACCATCGGATTACCACGCGCCTCAAAATTCCCCTTCTCTGGACCCTAGAACCTCCTCACCTCCCTATGAAGTCGAGTACGAGCCTACACCACCACCCCAATATCTCGAGTTTGATCCAGAACAACATGCTCGACGAGAAGCAGCTAGACTCCGCCCAGATCTTCAAGCTCCTCTTCCAGCAGTCCCAACACATTTGTACGATACTGTCATTCGAGCAAACAGTCAGTATTCAAACCTACCACAGCCCTCCCGAGAACTTCCCCCAACTCGACTTGAACCCCTTTACGGCGTCACAAGTGACCCTCACTTACGAAACCCCGCCACATCCATACGTTTCACACTCCCGTGAAGGGCCATCCGCTATTGAACCACGCCGTCTCCAACCACTACGAGGACGCTCGGTTCCACCTCCATCTACAAGTCTTCCTCCAAACGATCTGATGGCTCTAGAACGTATTCTTTGGACTCCTGAGGAAGTTCAGGAGCTTTTGAACTTCGGATTACAGCAATCTGTTGAACGTACTGGGCCTTTATCAGCATAAACGAGTGTGTGAATTTGTTTCGAGACTTTCAGGAAACTTGGAAGGGTGGAGCTGTTGATGTACGGCGGTATATTACGATGAATTAGGTATTCGGCCGCGCTCTGAGCAACCCCAAGCTGTATTTCAAGAATAGCTGTTTCCTTAGTTTAGGGCTCACAGGGTGGCAAGTGGCCCTGAAACTGGTAATATACACGGGCTGAAATTTTAGAGTAACATCATTTAGGATACAGGTTTGGATTTTCGGGTTAGCCTACTTCATATTTTTCATTCCCTAGCACACTGGTTTTGTAGTGGGGTGGAACCCAAAAATAGGGCTTAGATCAATAATCACACCGACTCCTTGCGCAGTCTATGAATACCCAAGTAACTTCATTCTTCTAATTACAACCTCTTTTTATTTACCCTGGCGACGCAACTTAATTTTCCAGCTAAGCCCAATTCTGATAACTTCCCTAATTATTCAAACTGTCCTAAATATTTACATCGTCCCGAGTATTCGTCAGATTTTCTCAATACTGAGCTCCCCTAGAATAATACAGTTCATTATGTCCACAGCGGCCTCCTTTGGTTTTTCCCCAAGAGATCTTGTGTGTGTGGGCGTTTCCAGTCAAGAGAAAAAGCTCACTTGTGCTGCGTCCGAAATCGAGGAACTAGAAACTTCCCCGATTACCCACGGCTTTCTGGAGTAGATAAAGTTGAAGAGCATTCAAGTCTTTTTAGTTGTCCAAGATCTCCGGAAGCTTCGAGCTACAGCGATACAATTTCCAGCAGATAGCACCAACAGAAATTTAAAAGTAATAATCGCGATTAGATTGTATCAAAGTACTTAAGTGTGAATGGTGATTACTATTTAGATTTTGCGATATTCTTCCTTAGTGAAGCACGCATTTTTCTGGTCTAATAACCATACCCAAGGAAATAAGGAGCGTAGCCCGACGTCCATCTCTCAACGTACAACCCGATAACCATCCGCCAGCGAAAAGTCTCCCCGTCGTCAAGCTTTCTGAGATCAAACATCACGAAATTGTATTTATCCCCGTCCGACTTTTCAAGATCAAACTTCCCTAAGCCAGGCTCCATATCAGGCTCAGCTAAGTTGAACTTTTCTAACAATTCAGAATTATTCTCCCCTACGTTGGCACCATCTATTCCCGCTATGAACACCCTCCACTTTGTTATTCTGGTTTCTGGGTTGAATCGTCTTCTTCTGAGTCGATATAATAGCTCGCCAGTGTAGTAACCTGATAGTATCGAAGCACTAAACCATCAACTAACTGATACCCAAGATTTATTGTCAGTCTATAGACTATATCGCCCAATATAAAGACTGCCCCAAAACTCCATGGATCCAAGCAACACCCCAAGGGTCAGGAAAAACACTGCAATAACAATTTAGAGCAAATTTGACACTAATGCCTGGAAGGATAAAAGCGGGTGCTGCTGGCCGGAGGGTATCTAGCTAGTGTGTGATGTTTGCTCCAGTCACTATATCTGAAGGGTAGGCAGCAACTCGTCTTGGCTTGCCGTAGTGAGGAATCTAAGAATCTATCGATATAGGTCTGCGACAACGTTTAGAATACGAACGCTATAATAGGTTTGTTTAGGAACTGGCTGTAGCGGAAGAGGATTTAACGGTTTGTGTTGTTTGAGTATTAATATGTTCAATGTATGTTGAAATAATTTGCAACAAGTTGTAGAAGATTAAACTCTAGAAATATTGGATATTGAAGCCATCTGTATTATTCTAGCTTCGGGGATTGCACTATATCTCCAAATATTCAAAGCTTCTGGGATTGACGGGATTGACGTGCGCAGTGCGCAATCAATCCAAACATCAAGATCAGTAGAATAGCCTTAGAGAGTTTCAGCAAGCCTTTTCGTTCCGTAAACTACAATCGGGGTATCAACAAGACATGTACTGTACAATATTCGCCAACAATAAAAATTCATCTTTTGAACGCCGCGATATCCCCGGCCGCTCTGCACAGCTCAACGATCAGGCGCCCTGCTAATCATTGAGCGAAGCGAAACAAGTCTTCGCGATTCCTACGTAATCTAAAGTCATTCAACCTCCCATGACAGGATAGAACTTCCTCTCGACCTCTTTTCTCCTCCTACCAGGCCCCGTCTGCGGTGGCCTCTCTGGCCCCTCCTTCTCAATAACCCCAAACTTCCCATCCTTCATCATCGGGAGAAAATCCTCCGGATTTGGAACCCCAAAGAGATCCCTAGTAAACTGTAACATTGTATCAATCTGCGGGCCCTTCTTCTCCTCACAAGTCTGATGAATATGCCAACCCTTTTCACGTCTCTCTTTGACGACTTGCGGACGAAGATGCTTGCCGTAGTTGCGAGGATCCTTGCGATTTCCGCGGGCTTCAATTTCTTGCATTTTGGTGGTGATGAATTCGGGGGACAGGCGGACAGGCCATTTCTTACGGGGGTCGATGTGACCCCAGAGTTGGGAGGCGAGGATTTCCTTAGAAGTGGGGGCGTCCAAGTAGTCTCTCTTAGATTTTGGGTAGAGATAATCGTCGAGTTCCTGCGGGTCATAGTTGGCGGCTTTCTCGAGACGCTTGGCTTCGACGCCGCTTGGTGGCGGAATGACCCAGCCATTTTCAAGTTGGATCTCTTGGTCTAGGTTCTGGTTCCGAGCTGGGAGCCTTGGGTCAAGCCCAAGTTCGGCTTTGGGTAGGTTTTGGCCGGATCCGACCTCAGTATTACCTTCGAGATGCGTCATTTCGATTTCCTCATCTAGTGACATCATAGGTGGAACTGAGTTGGAACCGAAACTTGATTTTGCTTGAGAACTGTGAGGATGTTCTGTAGAGAGCTCATTTATCAAGGCGAGACTACTAGGACTGAGCACGCTCTCATCTTCGTCATCTCCTGCGCGGGTCGGCCGCGGCTCATAGGCAGAAGTGAAATCCGGAGCTTGAGCAATGGCTGGCCTAGACGAGCTTTCGTCTGTGGCTGGCTTTTCGGATTCATTGTGTTGGCTTGCATTTGCTCTGAGCTCTTGAACAATCTGCAACCCAGGACTGTCATCATTATTCTCATCTTCTGCCGCCCATGGGCTGTCATTGGCAGGCGCATATCTACCTGGGGCAGGCTCGTATCCGGGGGATTCCTCTGATGCTTCCTGTGTGGCTGATCGAACGGATTTTGGTCTGGGTTTTCCTGAAGCTGTCGAGTGTTGAGATTTTCCTGCTGTAGCTGTCCTTGGGAGGCGCGGTTGAACTGGGGATGCAGAAATATGCATCGAATCCAAAGGACAGTCTAATCCCAACTCCTCAAGACTCTCTGACTCTCCCTTAGACACCGGCAGTGATATTTTTCGTCTCTTTTTCTCTGGGGAATGTGTATGAGCTGGAGCGAAGGCAGGCGGTGAATAGGAGTTGTTTACAGGCTCTCTAGATCTGGGCACAGCCACTGGTCGGGGGGACAACATATTGTCGCTCAAGTCTGCACTCTTCACATTCGAGCGATTCCGCTTGTTTTGCTTAGCGTATTGCTTATCATCGGGCCTGATTGCGTAAAGCTTAGATTTGTTGGCAAAATGAGGCTGAGCAGGCTCAGTAGCAACCTTGGGTGCAGCTTTGGCAGCCTTAGATTTCTCCTCTGCCCGGTGTGCCGGACATAGAGCCCGAGTCCCTCGTGGGGGAGGTTGAAGGATCAGTGATGTGCAGCCGCCGTCATTTGCTTCGCACAATTGAGGTGAAAATAAACCTTTCTTCGGGGTTTGTACCAAAATGGTAGCTGAATCTCGAGCAACGGTCGTTTCTGGTGGAGTATATTGCTGCATATTCCCCGATGTGAAGCCTTCCAAGTTGCGAGGAGCAGATTCAAATTGATTGTGGTTTTGGAAGTTGGGTAGGCTGGGCGACAATCCCGGAGCAACAGACACGTTGTTCGGCCTATTTGCGGCTTCTCGAATAATTCCTAGCCCAGCATCAGTAGCAGGGGTAATTGTCGATAAGGCTGGGGAGACCGTTGTGACTTTCCCCGCGTCTGATAATACTTGAGTGGAAGCATACAGCTCTGCCACGTAGGGCGACCTATAATTCCTGGTTTGACCTGAAGCTGATGCCATCGCCATTGCTGCTGCTGCGGCTAGCTTCGATTCTGCTGCTTTCACCTCCTTCCTCTTTTTGCACCTCTCGCACAGGAAACTTCTGAACCATGTCAGTAAAATGATTCTGGGCGATTTCGGAGGCCAGGCATAGCCTATTTACGCTACACAGCATAGGGTCAATAAAGTTGGCAGGGTAACTAACTCGTTCTTTTCTGCATCATAGGGGGGATAAACACAATGCGGGTGCCACTTGTATTGACATCGGACGCATTTAATAAGAGAGGGCATTGGATTGTTGGGGACCTCGGGGTTTTTGCATCTGTAGCACTGCTTATCCTTGCTTATTGAGGACCTCGAGGACACCGAGCTTGAGTCGTCATACTGTCTCTATTGTAAATAATCAATATGAGTTTTCATTCAAAAGCGCAAGTGACTTGGAGATTAGGACATGTCTCAGGTCTTTTCAGTTTCAAGATGGTCATCAGTCTGCAGCTTAAGCGGCTTTGAATCAGAACTCAGCCAATATGTAGGTGCCTCAATTACCTCCATCGACTCACTCGTCGGTATCGCCTTTAGGGGGCTATCCACTGCAGCCTTTGGTTGAGTACCCTTAAGCAAGAAGGCGCCCGACTCCTAATAGCAGTGGTGTCAAAGACATAGATATATCCTACAACTTCACGGATCTCACTTGACTTATGTGAGACCAGTCTTGCCGTTGCTGGAGGATCGCCAATTCATGAGTGAGAATCGAGGAAGAAACATCCTTAGCATCAACAAATTGGACTGAGCTTAACCAAAACCTGCAAAAGCTTTAATGCAGTCGGACCTTTTACCAATTGTTCATCATTGACATGCAAAATAGATAACGCCTTAGAAATCTACGCACCTTTCTTGTGAACGAGAACCCTGCCCCATTCCTATTCGAGGCCGGCCCAAAGCCTATAAATGGTAAAGAAGCTTGATCCATATTGGAGGTGGGAATCAAGGAAGGCGAGTGTCGATTCAAATTGGTGTTCTGTGCTATTCTTTGGCCTGGACAGGTCCTGAGTTGTTGGGATCGAAGTCTAACCAGGTGTGATGCTGCAAATAGGAACCCGATATGAGTTAAGGGCGTTCCAACCTTCACAGTTGACCTTCAAGATAAGTCATGGAGTGTATAATCGAGAAACATGTGCCGTATAGCAGTCCTACTCAAAAGCACATAGCCTCGTGCGACCACGGCCTTCGAGTTTGGTGTTGTGCAGTGAGGCCAACATCATCACCAGTAGACGCGATTCCAATCCGCGGTCGTTTCTCGCACCACACGAGACCACCCTAGCGGCCGCATAAGGCTACCGGGGGAGGAGATGGGTAGTAATGCCAGATGTTCAGCCCAGGAGGACGAGCATTTCCAATTTCAGCTTTTAACTTCTTTAAACTTCCTGTCTCTTCCTCACCCTCACCATGGAATTCTTCAAATCTGCTGTAGCCTCAGCAATATCAAAAGGCCCACCATTCCCCTACAGTTTTTGCGACCGAGTTGATCTAGAAGATAGCATCTGGACTCTTTTCAATGGAACCAAGCGTGTAAAGCAAGGCTCCCACCAACTTGTATTCAAGTGCTGACCATTATTTAGGAAGATGGATCTAATTGTAGCATATTCTCTTTCGATGTTACGGCCAATAAATCTCGCCTGCCAATGGCACGGAACACTGTTAAAAAGCTTCGAACTCTTCGACATCCTGGAGTTATCAAGGTCCTTGATACGGTCGAGGTATGTACTCGAGGAGGTCCTGTTAGGACAGGCTCTGACAAATTTAAAATAGACCGAGACATACATATACATTGCCACTGAGAGGCTGGTTCCGTTAAAGTGGCATATTAAGCGCAAGAGCATGAGTACAGAGACTCTGAAATGGGGACTATTCGGCGTAGCGGTGAGTTCTATCTCTTGCACCCTCGCTCATTCTACTGAACGAGAACGCAGCAAACGATAAAATTCATTAATGATGAAGCTTCGGCTGTCCATGGGGCCCTCCGGGTTGGGTCGATATACACCAGTGAGAGTGGAGAATGGAGGGTTGGCGGATTTGAAGTCCTAAGCAGCATAAAAGACGACGAGGCAATAATCTATGTATGTATGGGCACATGGACAGTTTTAAAACGTTCTAACTCCAGCAGAGTTATGGCAGCCTGGTACCAGATTCTGGGAGATACGCCGCACCTGAGTTATCAAAAGGGTGGGATCAAATCAAGCGCAACCCCTTGACGGCAGTCGATGCTTACAGTTTTGGGGTTGCAATATTTGAGGTGTTCAATGGCGATTTTACGGGCAGCGATCAGGCAGGGCAAACGAAAAATATCCCTCCAAACATGCACGCAAGCTATAGGAGGCTTGTGAATAGCAATCCGAAGGCCAGACTCAGCGTGGGAAGTTTTCTAGAGCAAGGACGGCGGCATGGGGGATTCTTCAACACCCCCTTAATCAAGCTTACAGACTCGGTCGACAGTCTTGGTATGAAGACTGAAGAGGAAAGAGAAGAATTCTTGAAGTAAGTAAGGCGAAATCTGAAGGACGTCAAGTATTGACTTGTGACAGTGACTTAGACCAATTATCAGATGACTTCCCGGAGGACTATTTCAAGATGAAGATCCTCCCAGAGCTCCTGAAGTCGGTGGAGTTCGGTGGAGGTGGGCCAAAGGTTTTTGGAGTGGTTATGAAGATCAGCAAGAAACTGGAGGACGATGAATTCGATGTGAAAGTCACCCCGACTGTTGTGAGGCTGTTCGGTAGCCCCGACCGAGCTATTCGAGTTTGTCTCTTGGACAATCTCCCCCTAATGATTGATCGCTTACCACAGAAGGTGGTCAATGACAAAATCTTCCCTCAGATGGTATGTTATGTCTGCGCAATCTCATCAATACAGCTGCTCATACCAAAATAAAATAGGTCACCGGATTTACAGATGTTGCTCCAATTGTACGGGAACAAACTGTCAAGGCTGTCTTAACTATCATCAGCAAATTATCCGACCGAACTATCAATGGCGAGCTTCTGAAATATCTCGCCAAGACCTCAAACGACGAACAACCCGGAATTCGCACAAATACTACCATCTGCTTGGGAAAGATCTCCAAGAACCTGGGGCTCAGCACGAGATCAAAAGTCCTCATAGCAGCCTTCACCCGCTCACTTCGAGATCCATTCGTCCACGCCAGAAACGCCTCTCTAATGGCATTAGCGGTAACATCCGACGCCTTCAGTGACGACGATTGCGCCAGCCGTATATTACCTGCCCTCTGTCCCTGCCTGATCGACAAGGAAAAACTAATCCGTGACCAAGCTAACAAAACCATGGAAATCTACTTGCAACGCATCCGTAAGCTCGCCTCCACCATGGCCGACACCGTCCTTCCCCCACCCAGCGCCATCGAAGGCGGCACGTCCTCTACCACCGTTACCCCCCGAATGAGTACTCCCCAAGCCAGCGAAGGCGCCTCCTGGACCGGCTGGGCCATCTCTTCCTTCACCAACAAAATCTCCACCGCCGCTGGCGAAATGTCCTCCACATCCGCAACCACGCCCACAAACGGCACTGCGCCCGCACCACCTCGCCCCTCCTCCGTTACCGCAGTCACCACCTACCGCGCACCAACAGCTTCAGCATCCGCCCTCCACCGTCAAGCCGTCATCTCCCCCGGCACTGCCCGAACGTCCACTTCCTCCACCAATAACGACTATTTCCAAGACAGCAACACTGGCGACGAAGAGTTAGATCTTGACGACCAATGGGGGAACATGGAAGAAGATTCATTGTTTGACACTTCTTCCTCCAGTTCTCCAAAAGCAACTAAGGCTGCGAGTAGTGTTTCGGCAGCAAATCCATTTGATGATCAGGGAGAGCCTGATTTTGCGGGGTGGTTGGCTGCGCAAGCTGGGAAGAAAACAACTGCTAAGCCGTTGCCTAAGGGATTAGGTAAGGCGATGCCCTCGTCAACGCCCGGTAATGGGAGACCGGTGGTAGCGGGGAGAGTCACGAGCATAGGTGGTGTTGGTGGAGCTGGAGCGAAGAAAGCTATAGTTACGGCGCCAACGCCTGCGGTGAAGGCGAAACCAGTGGTAGCTAAGAAGATCGATACAAAACCAAAAGAGGAGGGGGATGACGGGGGATGGGGCGATTGGTGAGAGGTTATGTGATAAGAGTTTAGACGATTCCATGTGTATGTATGAGGGATGGGGTAATTAAGTAATTTGGAGTTGGGGTTTTGTGGAGGAGGTGCTTAACGGGCGTTCGTGGTAGATTGGTAGGATACCAGAATGAGTTGATATTTGACAAAGAAGACATTTTCACAACCTTCGCAGCAAGCAAATATCTGGTGCGTGGTAGGTAAGAGCTCTCGCTACAAACCTCATATTCCACTCCATTATGAACATCCATCACATCCATTCAGGCGTCTTAATTTAGTTACTTAGATATTCAAGGGGTTTTGAGTAATGGAAATTTGTTAAACAGTCGAACGGGTGCTTAAAAACCTGGTGCTCAGCGATATCTCACTGGGCAAGAATATTTGAAACAGATTGGATAATTGAAACCATCTCGGATACCGGGAAAGCCTTGATATTTGGGTTGACTTAAATATCCGAATCAAGCTAGGTGATTGATTATCTTTCCATAACAAATATCCTGATTCTTCCATTTTGTTCTCACGAACCTATAAATCAAGACAGTTCTTCCCATAAACAAACAGTAGTGCGTTTCTTGTCGTCTATTCTTACAGCTTTAGGGCGAGACTACCATAAGACTTAAGAGCCTCCTCGTTTTCAATGCTGCTTTCTCGCAGCAGTGCTAAGCGGTCGAAGGTCGTCAATATGCTTATGGTCTATTTTCCTCTGGTGAGCCCAATGCTTAAGATGTGTCTGAAGGGAGGAATCTCGAGTCCGAGATAAACCCCTTCTGTGCAATCGCTGCACACAGTGTAGGGCGCAACCAGCCCCTTCCGCGGTGGCTAATGTCCAGCCGCGTTGATCATCTCGGTATTCATATTATTCATCGCATTGCAGACTACGTATGCCCCAAACCTGTAGCCTGTATATTTGAGGTTCCGTAGTCTCATGCTAACAAGCAACGGATCCGGAGGACCAGGTCTAGCCTCTTCTTCAACTCCGTCGACATTGATGCAGGAAACATTGCGTAACAATCCCGAATATTCAAGTGTTTTTGAATATCGGAAACATCCAGATTATTCAGCTCTTCTCAAATAATCATTCCGGCTAGGAAACCAAAGGTTTCTTGATTACTCAAGACCTTTGAAATACCCAAGTTGGCCTGATAATCCAAGGGATCTCGGTTGTTCGCTTTAGGTTAGTGGACCCAGCAAAGCACAAGAAGTGCAAGCAATGGGAGTGGCGATGAAGAAAGTGGGAGTGGTAATGGAATTTGGGCCAGAAAGTAGTCCGGGGAGAGGAAAGGGTGTTTCCAATAGATGAAGTTGAAATCAAGAGTTCAGCGGACAAGGCACAAACTTCCTTCTTTACTCAGATGAAGGGACCAGTAATAATCGACACTTAAGTATGCACGCTACGCTTCCAGATTCCCTCATAAATAGAGCTCATCCATCCTTTGACTCCATAACGCATTCTCCTGAGCGCCCAAACCACAACCATCCTAACGAGCCTCAGAGTAATCATTGAGCGCAACGCAGACCAGTCCCCGGTGATGGCCATTATACTGTCGGATAATAGACTCGCTATGGAGCTCCCACAAGCGGGCGTAGTGATCCGAACATGCAGTGACGAGATACGCAGAATCGGCACTGAAAGCGCAATCCCATACCCAACGTTGGTGGCCTGTAAGAGTACTCTCGAGCTTGAATGGCTTGGGAGCCTTATTATCGGGCTGTGCTTGTCCAGGAGTAGGAATCATGCTCTCGAGATCTTTGACTTCCCAAATCTTCGCCGTGTGGTCTGCAGAGCAGGTCGCGAGGTGCTTGACGTCAGGAGAGAGGAGGACTCGGGTTATGTAGTTGGTGTGAGCAGCGAAGTGGGTAATTGGGATGAGGGTTGTCTTTTCGCGGTATTGGAGGAGATGCCAGACATAGACATTGCCCTGATTGACTTATTAACTACATCATGACAGAAACACAAGAGAGGAGCTTACAGAATTCGTTCCAGCGCAGAGAGTAGATCCATCACTTGCAACCGTAACACTTGCAACAGGTACATCTTCCTCTGGAATAAGCTGATGAGAGCAGTTGTTTTCTGCCAGATCCCAAATCCGAACACTCCCCCCTCTGTCGCAAGCAATGATCTCGCCTTGGTTCGGATGAATGACCACGTCGTTCACAGGTGAGCCATGAGAGTAACTCCGCTGAACAGAGCCACTTCGCGTCTCCCAGATCTTGACTGTGCCATCCTCAGAGCTCGTCACCATCCATTTTCCCTCGCAATGAAACGCGACTCCAGTGATATTTCCGGTGTGACCTTCGAAAGCAAGTAAAGGATTCGGGTTCGTGGACTTGATATCATAGAGTTTGACGGTATGGTGGCCTGCAGCAGCCAAGAATCGTTTGTCTGGGGATATGCAGAGGCGATTGACTTGGGAATCAGAATGTTGAATTGTTCGAGAGCATATGCCAGATAGCGCTTCCCAGAAACTGAGCCGAATTAACTATATGTCCAGGTTCCTGGGAACTTAATCTTACCGAATTGTATGGTCGTAACCGGCTGATACAAGGAGACAAAGCTCGTCAGCATTTGTAAATGGATACCGGTAAGACATATTGATTGTCTTGTCCTAGGGAGCGGGGGACTAGAGAGACCTCTGGGGAAGTGTTGGGGGGAGGGGAGCAAGAAGAGAAGGAAGCTGCGTTCTAGCCACACTTACCTGTGCACAAAATAACGCTCATCCTGTTTTATTATAGGTCCTGCCGAAGTAAATTATTATCAAAATAAAGCTCCCATTTGGCAGTTGGGCTATTCCAAACACGATTCTAGCCAATTCCTTCAACAAAAAATGGCCCAGTATCTACTGAGGACTGACTGACGTCGACAGCTCCCTTGTCTGTGCGCCCAGCGAATCTCAATTGCCGGAGCGCTTTCCCTTATTCAGCAGACCGCCTTGGTCGATACCCCGCAGTTCTGCCGGCTAATCCGTAATGAGAACCACACGTGATCAGTTTCCTCGCTTATTGGTCTGAAATTTTGTTAGCGGGATATCAAATTCCAGCTCCCCACCATTTAGGCTGGAGCTTCACTTCCTACCAGCATCAAGAATTCATCAACTGCGAAAAGTTGATACCACATCTTGTACCACTCTCGTTCACACAAGTCACTCCAACTTGTATTCTATCTTCATTACCAGTCACTCAAATCACCCCCGCATTCTTCGCAAATTCCAAATTGCTTCGGTGGGAAGTCGGAAGTTGAGTCCCATCAGCTTCAGCCTTGAGATCAAAACTTATCCAACAACCAAACCTCTAACCTTTTAAGAGAGGGCGTTCGTTGCGATCAGGGATCATTGTGCGATGAGTTTCTTTCAAGAGAACTCATCTGGCGCAAGAATGGGAGCCCAGGGGGAAGGTATTTATGCTTCTGCCGCACAATCTCACTTTTCAGGTCAAGAGCAAAATTCAAATGCAGCGCTTACACAACAAAGCATATCTCCGACTTTCGAGGTTTCAGAGAATGATGAATGGCTCTTCAATGAGCTAGAGGCTGCACTCCTGCGCAATGATGATGATGATGATGCTACCAGACTTCCTCAATCTGGTCAAGCTACTCCAGAAGCTCTTTATCATCTTACTGGCCCTACCACCACGTCTCACGGCATCTCATCCCACACCACCGGCAATCAATCTCAAGATACCAGTTACGAAGTTGATGTCAGCGACCCAGTTGATCAAGACGATGAAACCGACAACGACTCTCTGTTTGGCGGCGGCGAGTTGGATCTCGACGAGTTTCTTGGCAGTGGTGCATTCACTGGCAATGGCACGATCCAATTTCCCGTCGACTCCAACGACCAATTCTCTCTCAATGTTTCCACTACACCTACTCCAAACACTTCGACCTGGGCCACCGTTCTTACCGAGAACAGCAACTTGATGCAAAGCTCCGCCCCAGCGACTACTTCAGCTTCAGCACAACATCTCAAGGCACCCACTCCTGCATTCACACCCACTCGCCAACCTGGATCCGAAGCCAGTTCAAAATTGCCTCAACTTGGTAGTACCCCATGTTCGACCTCCCAAACACCCGCACGTGGAGCCGACGTGGCCCTTAAGGCTCAAAGAATGCTGGCTTGTACCACTCCGGAATCCAACAGTGAACTCGCACTCAAGATGCCTGTTCCTCCCGTTCGAGGTGTATCTGGTCTGACTATGCCTACCTATACCCCGCCTACTCCAATTCAAATCGTACAACGCCCCATTTCAGCCTATGCCAATAGCGCTCCCAACATGGCAACGCTGGCGGCCCAAAATATCACCCTCCCAACTCAAATCCGCCAGTCATCCGGCAATACTCCTCAACACCCCATCGACCTCTGTGACGATGCCAGACCACTCGGCATTGCGCCAAGCTCTAGAACTCATTCCCCTACAAGTTCTCAGGCTTCCCAAGCTCAGTATTCTCCCCCGATCCATGGGGCTACTATATCACCAGTTTCTACCCTGCTGCAGGAATATCCGTACCTGGGATTTGTGCACGGCGATCTCGCAGACCCTAGCAATCCTTACGTTCCTGCTGCCGACGATGCACCATTCTTTTTCCCTACGGGCAACAAGACAAACTCCTACCAATATACTCAGGCGTCAATTTCAATGGCTGATCAACAACCCGCTCAGCAACCCATTCAGCAACCCGCTGTCCAATCACCTCATCAGCCATCCCATCAATCCACTCAACAATCCGCTCACCAGCTCCCTCAGCAGACTGACATGCTCGCCCAAAAGCTTGCCGAGGTACAAACTCCTACCAGAGGCTCCAGTCCTACGACAAAAGCTCCTCCTGCAAAGAAAACTCCCACTCCACGCAGCAAAGCCACCCGCGGCGTCTTGTACTTGAACACCACTGAAAAGGAATTGAACCAACAGGCTGCACAACATAGCTTCAAGTCTACTTCTTCCCCAGAAGCCGTCGCATCGTTGAATGCTGCTGAAATGAGAAGCCTCTCAGCCAGCATCTCGCGCCGCCAAAATATTGCCCCGACCAAACCCGCACCCGCTCCAAGCTCCACGACTCAATATCCCGTTACTGCCACTCCACAACATGCCAGACGCACTAGTCAAGCATCAAACGCATCATTCTCCAGCGATTCTGGTTACGACAGCAGTGCCAGTCGCAAGCGCAGTCACACTGAGGCTCTCGATGTTGATAATGATGTCTCTGGCCGTCCCCACACATTCAAGAAGCTTCGATCTTCGGTTCCAATTAAGGTCGCTCTCGCTCTGGCCCCAAACCACCGTGAGCTAATTGGTTTAATGGAGGAATTCACCAACTTGATGTCAACCGACGGGCCTCAACCATACGCTATTCCCGGTGGAACTCGGACGTGGCTCGACAGCATATTTAAGTCTTTTGAAAACGATCTGCCATTCCAGAAGGCAGTCTTCACCTACCTCATGGAGAAAGTTACTTCTAAGTGTAAGCCACTATTTTCCTCCGTCCCTTCATCTGCAACGTACTAATTTACTGCATAGTGCTCGTCAAGAACCCAGATAGTTCGATAGAGGCCAAGCTCGCTCGGTTGGAGGCAGAGAACTTGGCGCTTAAACAGCAATTGGAGAGGGCAGGAACCAAGTAAGAGTGATGGAGAATTGTCGCTTTGTACATAGAGCATAACTTGCACGGGATACCCCATAGCTTCCTAGAAATTGATAAATTCATGAATTCCCTCGTCTTTCTGATGCTCTCCCTGCGCTTAATTTCTCATAACGCATTTTGACGTCTTCATACTCCGCTAATGCGTGCTGCTTCCTCTCAGATTCCCCCTGGGTTGTCAACTACACTTGGCAATAGACCAAGATGCACTTGCTCCACATCAAGACCTACAACTTGAAATGAAGATTTCATGATACAGCTTGAACAATCAAGCCTACATGAAAAGTAAAGACATCTTGAATAATCAAAAGCACTGGGACATTCTAACAAATCTCATTATTGAAAATAAGTTAGGTGTTCTTAGTGTTCTTGATATTCTTGGCGATTGAGCACCTGCGAGCCTTTTAAGCCCTTCTCTTGCTTGTGGACTCTGTCAGCCCAAATGCTAAATTTCTGGCTTAGGTCGTGTCTGGAGAAAAGGGGTGGAGAGTTTGTACGGTACACTTGAAAAGTTATCAGCCCTGGTGGCTTTCGGGGCAGGAATGAAGCTCAAATTCCTAGCATCACGAACTAATTCTTAAAGCTTTACATTTTCCTTTCTTTTTCGTTCAAATTTCCTCCAAATATCTCGCTCTTACTACTGCCCTTCTCGATCAAACTCTAGGGCAGTGAGTTTTACCGTGTTAATGCTAATACTGGCCACTGTTACGTTCAAGATCCCTATAGCTAAGGCAGTGGTATTCATCCTGAGTTGATAATCGACTGACGAGATTGCGTCAAATGATAGACAGGGAAACGCTGAAGGGGTCGGGTTTAACAGTTTAAATTGCGATGAAATGTGTTCCGGAAAATATGATATTTTTGCAGAGAAATAACTGTACTGTACGACTGTGAGGAATTAGAGAATGGATGGAGCTTTAGAAAAGAAAATCAAAACTAATTGGATTTGTGGGAGGAGATTGGTATCGGTCTCAACTTCTCATTCATTGTTTGAATCAACGTGGTGTTGCCTAGCCTCAGTTGCGGCCACTAAATCTCGGGTGCTCAACAAGAAGCCTCACGATTTCGAGAAATTTCGAAGTCTGGATAATTCTGCAACTTATAATTGCAATTGGCTAACAAAGTTTGAATTTTCGAGCAAATTCAAAATGTTCAAAATAACTTGAAAGTTCAAAGCAGACTGAGTAGTCAGCACAACTTGCATAACATACATTAGTTCACTCGCTTTTCCTCTCTGATATCTCCATCTCGAATTCCATCCCGTCTACTTTAGCTGCGACCTAGGCAAGCACAAAACTCTGTGTCCCACCGGCATTATTCTTCCTAAAACGGCTTTTCCACCTTTTTAACATTCCTGGTTTCTGAGCTCCCACTTCACGTAACTTACCATGCACCTCATACTCTGGCATCGCTTCCGGTTCTTCTCCCCCTTCTCTTGCTTCTCCTGCTTCCTCGGCACCAAGCGCTTCGTCGCCTAGATCCCCATCATGTTCCGAGATGTGTAAGACAACAGGCACTCGCCCGCCATACCACCTCAGCACATCCAAAACACCACTCACATTTTTCTCATCAACCCAAACCCTCCTCAACACCACCTCCGCCTTCACCAAATCTCTCAAAGCAATCTCGTCACTCCTATCCCCGTTCCCAAACCCCACCCACCCCCCATCCCCATATCTTGGCATCATCACCGACATCCGCGGCGCAGAACCATCGGCCCAGATCATAGGCGTATTGGTAGCGACACAGAGGAAGCGGCGGAAAGACGCGTAGGTCATATTTTGATGCACCATTGCAGTGCTAGTTTTCAGGGTAGAATGCGTGATTGGGGAGGCGTGGGGACGGTCGATATCGATGAAGATTAGGAATTCTTCTGGGAAGTGGATTGAGCTGGCTGTGCTACTGGGTCGGGGGGAATGCCAACGAGTTGGAGATGATAGTGAGTCTGGTGGGTCAGCAGGGTCGTAGGAGGTGACGGTGTCGTTATCTGGTGCCTGACAACTGCTTGAAGGGTCTTCACCATTGCAATCGCCAGAGGTGTTGCCTGAGATTTGCTTGCTTTCTGGTAGGGGAAGATTTGTTTGAATATTGGAGCAGAGGGTGTCTTGAAGGTCATGAGAATTTGATGAGCCTTCTCTGTTGATATTTAGGGGGTGGCCAGGCTCACTATCTGGGGATTGGGACGGCCGTGGTGTTGGGGGGGTGATACGGATATCAGGCACGAGCGGAACGAGGAGAAGGAAGCCGTCAGTTTTCTGAACTAGAGAGGCCATGTTAATGGTGTATATTAATCAGAAAGAATTGGAGGACCAGAGATTTCAGTCAAGAATAACTGGTCACCATGACCGAAATCATGGACGTTTCATTATGTTAAGTATTGCGAGGTGATGAGTAATTTTCACATCGTACAACCAGAACGCAAACACAAGAAAACAGAATGCATATTTAGCTATCATGGCACACAGGATTGGTTTGATCAGACCAAAAAACCAACGGGCCGAGTAAGATGGTTGTTCAGTGCAATAAGTAATACACTGATTCGTGGTAAAAGCTTATCTCTGCCTGATTCTGATTATCCAAATACCTCTAGATATCCAATAGACCACCGACATTCATGAGAGCCTCGATTTTCAAAACTTGTTTGCAATCTGCGAGACTATCAATCCAAAGATATTCCGAATACTGTATTATAGCGGTTGCTCACTCCGCCTTAACCAACACATACTTGACGTGGCGTAAGCAAAAGAAGATGGCACTTGGCAGTGAGTCCATAAACAAAACACGTGGAAAGATAAGAATCAAATTCAATCTTCATTCATGCCACACTAATGCTGGTGAAAAAATGCTGAATTACTATCAGGTCCAGCCAACCGTCATATAGAACGTAAGATGGCAAGGAAATCCCAGCCATACGTGTCTGCGAGGCATCCTGCCTACGCACCCAAACGCCATTCAATGATGTATTTTGGTACATGAATCGAAATAAAATCTATCCTCCACCTCCCCCTAAACCCCTAGTATCCGGTCTTGGTGCCACCGAACTGCTGACACTCCCGCTACGACTCCCATGCGCAGATCCCTCCTCTGCGCTGCGCTCTAGGAATCCGGTCCAGAGATCAGCTAGCGACTCTTTAGTTGCTGGCTGGTCGGCGAAGAATTCTGTAGATAGAGAAGGCGTGCTGGGGGTGCGGTGGAATGGCGACATAGGTAGTCGCAAGCTGCTGTTTGACGCACCCGGTCTTGCAAGGCCCGCTTGCTCCTTCTGCTCCTCGGTCCAGTTAAGAAGAGCTGCTATTAATTGCAGGATTTGGAACTTCTTGGGATCCGAACGGTCGAGAGCCAAAAATTGCAAGAAGTGATTGGTGACAATTTGCCTAGATATATTAGCGACAGGTATATTGACAGGGGATGTGGGGCTTACCTGTCAATATTATCCTCTGGTTTCGCCTTTTTGAGAAACCTGAGGGCTTTTGTGAGGTGGTCATTGAGCACAATTGCTTCATGGCGTAACTTTCCAATTAGCAAATTTTTCTCCTTCACTTCCTTCTCAAAAGGCGCTAATCTTTCGAGCTCCGTTTGCAAAGATCCTGTCGAGGCCTCGGCCTCGTTTGCCCGGGTATCTGACTCCTGGACAATCTTCTTGAGTGACTGCAGCTGCTCTTCGTATGACTCGACCATTTCCCGTAGCTCCAGTTTGCGGGCTTCTTGGACTTCCTGTAAGGCTCTTTGTAAGCCTTCCAAGGCCTGTGACTGGCTATCCCTCTCGGACACGACAGATTCGTAAGCTTCCTTCTGTGAAGAAGATTGCTCTTCCAAGTCCCTCACCCTTTCGGCCAGACCTTCTCGCATGGATCTTTCCTCCATAGCCAGAACTTCCCAGTCTCCCATAGCTTCTTTCGCAGCTTCGGCCTCATCCTTTAGCTGCCTCGTCTGCTGGGTCAAATCATCTCGCTCGTGAAACCAATTCTGCTGTGAAAGATTATGTCTATTCCGTAGACTAGAGAGCTCCTTCGAGGACTCATTTGATTCGTCCTCTAATCGTTTCACATCGCTTTCGAGTCCTTGGACGCGCTTTTGTAGATCCCCGTTCTGACTTTCAAGCTCCTCAATCTGGTCCCTAGCTTCAGCAAGTTCCTGCTTGTCTGCCTTCAAGCGCTCACCCAAACTCGATTTGATCGTATTGATACGGCCAAGTAAATGCTGGTATTGAGTCTCGGCCTGTTCCTTGGCAGACTCGGACTCTTCGAGTTCAGCTTTCAGGGTCTCAACATCCTCATCATGTTTTGACTTGGTAATCGACAGTTCCTCGGTATGCTGGCCCTTGATTGTGGACACTTCTTCCCTGTGCTTTCCCTGGATTTCTTCTAACGACTTCCGTAACTGTTCCACCTCAGCCCTTAATGCTTCTCGCTCCTTGGACATAGCTTCAAATCTTTCGCTGGTATCGTTATCCTGGTGGGCAGGCTCTGATTTCTCCGGCTTCTCTGTCTTTCCATGGCTGGATGGCTGTTTTGAAGGGTCGGCATGGCCATTGCTCGTATGGTCAGCTTTGTGACCATTCGTTTGGGTTTTCGTAGATTCGGGGAACTCAGAATCCACTGGAGTATTCTGCAAATATAGTCAGGCCTTGCGCTTCTGGATCTTGGACAATTGGACAGGTGTCCCTCGTACCACTGCGGACGGTTCTGAGTCTTCATTCTCCCCCTCCACATCCCCATTTTCTGTCGGCGTAGCCTTCTCAACATCCTGGGTCTTCACAGTATTCCCATTACTTTGCCCTTTACCAGTCTTCTTTTTCTTGTTGTTCTTCTTCTTGGGCGCTATTGGAATGTATTAGTACTGTGTCCTTGACAACCCAAGTAACAGTAATGTTGAGCGAATTTGGGGAGACGAACCTGTTGAAGTAGCCTGCGAAGGATCTGGATTACCTACAGCAGACATTTTGGCCGTTGGTGGTTGAAAGCGTCCTGCTAGCAGAATTGAACAGTTATCATGTTCCGCTGTTCGATGCCTCGTAATGGACCGGAAGGACGCTAAAATTCGCGGGTACAGTAGCAGTCACCCCCTGCAAGATCACCATCTCTCCCAAAATGCCACAAGCATACTTCGCAAGCCACAGACAAAGGCTATCATCAAAGTGGTCGTTTGTCCAGAAGTCTGGACCTGCAATTGAATTTATTCAGCAAGCCACTCATCTCATGTGGTTCAAATGATTTGAGATTCTGAAGGAACTCCATTGATCTGATGCAGTTTGGAAGTCTCAATATACCTCGACCAGGCCTAGACAATGCGGGGAAACGTCGAACTACCCCGAGCTATTCCTGAGAGAGAGAGCCTCTTTGATCTCCAGTCACCAATCGTCACCATCCAATTGCTCACTCACATACCCTTAAGATCGTAGTCTGGATCGAGAACTACTGTTGTCAAGTCTAAAGATGGCATTCAGACCCCCTTACCCAGCTGCCTTAGTTGCTATAGTAGCCACTCTGTCCCCTTCACATTTGGATATTATTTGCTCATTCATTTCTCTCAAACATACCCAATAAGTATCTAATTATTCATTAATCAAAATGGCCCCGAATGGCACAAATGGTACCGATGGTGTCGACACCAGCAAGTATATCCGGTGGGATGCTGAGGGCGTGGAAAAGATTCCTTCTAATGAGGCTGAGAATATTCAAGCTGTTGCCGACATTATCAACACTATTCAGAAGGCTCAATTAAATAGCCACAGGCACATGTACTCCGGTAAGTACAACTGGTCAAATTGGTTGAAGTGTTCTGACTTCGTCGAAAGGCACTCATGCCCGAACCCAAGGACTGGTCAAAGGCAAGCTGATTGTTGGAGAACTTCCTTCCCATCTAGCCCAAACCTTGTTCTCCAAGCCTACAGAATACCCGATTGCCATGCGTTACAGTACCGAACCCGGAGACCCAGGACTTGACGATCGCATCCCTCAACCTCGTGGTTTGGGAATGAAGGTGTTCAATGTACACGGCGAGGTGTTCGACATTGGAAAGGATTTCCCACCTCAAGATATCGAGTTAACAGCACCCCAGCTCTTGATCTTGCAGACGCAAAGACAACCAAAGAGATTATCGACCTTCGTATCAAATACGGCGCAACCCCAAGAGTTGTACAAGACCTTGAGGCTCGCAAAGATACGGACTTACAGAAAGCCCGCGATCAAGTTTGCAACACCCATTTGTCGGTATGTAGTTGTAGCCGAAACATAATGCTCAATGCCTGACAAGTATGACCAGTCAACCCGTCAATACCCCCAGACTGCCTACCGATACGGAGACTACGTCGTCAAATACTGCCTTGTGCCCTCAAGCGAGACCTACGAAGAGACCGTCAAGCCAGACTCACACCCAGACCACATCTTGATGGACTGGTTGGCTGAGTTCCACAGCAAGCATGACGCCGAAGATCTCTTCCAAGTGCAATTCTGTGAGAACCTCGAAGACCAACCCGTCGAGTACGCCGGGAAGATCTGGGATGCTAAGAAGTATCCTTGGCAAACCGTCGCAATGGTTATGATTCCCAAGCAAGACAGCTTTGTTCCTGCTAGAAAGACCTGGGAAGATCATATCAGACTTGACCCTTGGCATGGATTGAAGAGCTTCCAGCCTTTGGGTTCATCTAACCGGCTCAGAAAGGTCGTTTATCCTGCTAGTGCTGCGCTTCGTCACAAGATGAATGGAAGGAGGGAGATTAATGTTACTAACATTGATCAGATTCCAGATGGTGAGTATGTTGAGGCTTGACTAGAAGGTCAGGGGTTGAACTTAGGGCGGAGGCTCTCTCAGATTTAGTACAGATATCCACTGCTTGTTTGTATGAGATTGAAAGTGGGTTTGATGTAATTACTTCCATAAATAACAAACACACTACCTAGCTACAACTCAACCGCCCCAATACTCGTCTCGGAATATCCAGGTACTGCGAACCACTCCACAAACTCTTACTGCAAACAACAATCAGCCAATTCCAACCGTAAAATCATAACTACACTTCTCCCCCATCCCCAAACCTACACTGCTATCCATTCATCCTCCCCCCGTTTCTCTCTCCCTCCTGCACCCTCCCTCATCTATCATCTCCTATACAAAATCATGTACGCACTAAGCGAACCCACCAAACTCATCTTGAGCACACTCTCGCAGCTCGAGCAACAAGCAGGATTATAAAAGGCAATCAATCTAGGCGTTACCGTAATGTGAAGCCGCTACAGATTCAAGCGGCATCATAGGTATAATCGAACGCCCTGATTGTTTAAAAACAAAAGACTGAAGAAGAAGAAAGGAGGGGAGGAAGAGGATTTTGAAGTTTTCCTGGGGACGTGACGCTAGTATGAGTTGAGGATGGTGCATTGTGTCAGGTGATATGATATTGACAGGGGGTACTGAGTCGTATTGAGGGGCAAGTCTCGAAGCTGAGGAATTTCAACGACCTTCCATCCATCCTTCTCGCATCCGTTCAATTTAGTTGATCATCTTTATTTCAAGCATTCATCTCCTTCTCAAACCAACTCTTACTTTCTCTTTCCAAATTTTAACTTCTCTTTCACGCCACATATTACCGGCAGCTCCAAGGCACTCAACCCCACCCCCTCTCGAGAATACATGACCCACGTCCTTGGAATCAACCGTGTTTTTCCAGTCAACCGTGTCACTCCGGAACCTAAGAAAATAAAGGCTGCTGCAATGAATGATCACATTCCGAAGCAGGAGTACGATGACGATGGTGAGTTTGCTGTTGCAAAGGCCCAGTTTGCTGGTATGTGTCAAGATTCCCTAGCTTTACTCTTCAGACATTTTTGAGTTTCGGAGGGATTTTGAATTTTCTAACACCAGCTCTGCCTTGAACATCCAAGCCAATTCGAATATCCAAGTAGAAGGGGTAACCAAATTGTATTCAAATTCATTAATGCTAACCTCCCACCAAGGAACCGAATCACCAAAACGGGAGAAGAATGATGATTCAAATGCTATCCCCGAAGAAAAGCGCCTCAGGCGCTTCCGCCTCAAAGCCCCCCTCTCCTACCTCGAGCGCCTAGGCCGAGTCCACACCCAACGCATGTTCCTCCTTGACCGAACCCGAACCAGAAGCGCCGACGGTACTCACGAGGAAGAAGTCTTCGACCTGGCAGGTACTACCGGCAATATTTACCACATCACCATGAGCAAAGTCCCAACCTGCAGCTGCCCCGATGCTGGAAAAGGAAACCAGTGCAAACACATTATTTATGTCCTAGTCAACGTATTGAAAGCTCCTGCCGAATTGGCTTACCAACTCGCATTTTTGACTTCTGAGCTGGAGGCTATCTTTGCTAATTCTCCTGTTACGAGACTGGCTGCTACTGAGCCGGGTCTGTTGACTGACACAGGGGGTAAGCGAAAGCCTGTTGAGGGAGCTGACTGTCCAATCTGTGTTACGGAATTCGATGCCTCTGAGCCGGAGTCTGAGATCTTATGGTGCAAAGGCGCGTGTGGCCAAAACATTCACCGGGGATGTCATGAGCAGTGGGCTAGGAGTAGGCTAGGCCAAGTCAAGTGCGTTTACTGCCGCACGGCCTGGAAGGAAGACGCTGAGGAGGCTGCGACTAGGGCGAGAAAAATGGCCGAGAGTGGCGCGCAGGTGAATGGCCAGGGGTATGTGAATGTTGGGAGTGACTTGGGGTTGAGTGGGGAGAGAGATATGAGTAGCTATCATCCATATTGGGTTCAGCAGCGGAGGCAGGGATGGGGTGAGAGAAGGAGCTTGTACGGTGAATACTGATTTTGGGACTCGGGTTTGCATTTTATCTCCGGAGCAGTTGGGCTAGGCGCTCAGAACACAGAATTTAAATATGAGAAGGAAAAATAAAAGGTTGCATTCACAGCTGGCCCTGTACCGGCCTTGCTAGGGAAATACCCATTTGATTTACAACCACAATACCAAGTATTACTAGAATAAAATCCGCTCTCGAATCAAACAGCTCACCTGTAACACCTTCTTTTCTTTCTCTTAAAGATTGAAAATTTCTTGATTATTTAGAACATCTGTCTAAAATTATGCTTTGAATTACCCATGCACCTTGAAATGCACAAACCATATATATGACTTATCCACACCATCCTAATTATTTAGCTCATCTAAGCATCTAGATACAATACTTTCCATGTCCATCCTAAGTCTCTCATAGCCCATCTCCGAGATCTTTTGATAAGACTCCAGCCTTTTGATCTCCAGAGAATCCAGCCTAGCCTTCTCTTCAAGTAACCAAATTGACTTGGAGGCGGGCAAAGACGAACTCTCACCTGTACGCGGTGCCTGCTACGAACCTGGA